>LAPY01003064.1:53393-64509 GCA_000970635.1 Eragrostis tef | reverse complement strand
TAAACAAAAGAATCTTATCATTTAATAGTATTAAATAAAGTTTAATTACAAAACTAACTGCAGAATCCCTGATCTAATTCGCGAGACGAATCTAATGAGGGTAAGTAAGCCGTGGTTAGACGATGGTACTGTAGCATTACTGTAGCATGACTGTAATAAAACATAGATTAATTAGACTCATTAGATTGGTCTCGTAAAGATGTACCTATCTGTAAAAAGGTTTTATCATTAGACTTTATTTAGTACTAGATTCTCTTTGTTTAGAGCCCTTTAAAATTTAGTGCTAAAAGAAGCGAACAGGCCCAGTAACTTGGCCTTATTTCAAGTAATTAACTAGGTAATTCACTGGTATGCATTACACACATTGTCTATAATGAACAAAAGCCAATAACCTGAAATACCATCATGAGTTACAATATATGTATCCTCTTGATTTACCTTGGAACTAATTCACCTCATCAAAGTTAATAAATATATTCTTTCTAGTCCAAGAATGTCACTATTTCCAGAAAAAAATTGTTCCTCAATTGTTTATTGTAGAGTTTTTAAAGCTAAAATATTTTCTAGAGAAGACAAGAAAAGACAGGAGTCAATAATCCATTATTGCTCGTAGTCAATACTCAATAATCTTTTTTAGAGAAATCTATTGGACAAGGACAACCACAGTCAGGTGAATCTGTAACTAACGTAATATCTTTGTGTTTGGTTATCTTAATCATGGTTGTTGGGTTTTAATTAGCAATGGACATATGTACCATTGTGGCCCCTCCTAGAGACATCCTGTTTTGAATTATTTGTTCGGTGACAGATGGATTTTGTTACGAAGCATGGTCACCTTTTGTATTTGGGAAAAAAAAAAGTCGGATGGACGATCACTTTGACCTTCAGGTCTTTGTTGGCTTAACCCTTTTATTCTTATCAGCGTTTCAGCAACAGACACACATATGAAAGCTTTGCTTGGTATGTTGCTACAAAATCTGATGCTCGCATTCCTCTCAAAAGGTCAAATCACTACGAGCCTTCGCATCCCAGTAATTAATTTATCGTGCAACTCCCTTTCAGGAGACTATTTTGCAAATAGACAGCATCGATCAGATCAGGATTGAACAATAGCTGGGCACCAGCTGAACGTCGGCATGAGATTGAAGACCGGAGCTTTATCTGACGTTACTCCACCGTCCATGACGGTGCAAAATAAAATTCAGACTACTCCACAAACCTGATGGAAAATGCTTTCCCGGCACGCCGCAACCAATCAACCATGTCATTAAACATCTATCATCAGCTTCACCATTCGTCTTCGGATTGATGCAAAGTGAGGTATCCATCTCTTTCTCTGGCTTAACTCATAGTCTCTTCTGGTTGTTGCAACTTATAGTGTAAAGAACCTGACATGTGGTAGTACGAATTTAGTAGTAACAATGTGATATTTATATGGGATTATTCAGAAATGGGATTTCTGAATCTTTGGATAACTTGAATCCATTTCTTGCTAGATTACAATGGAACTCCAGCAAAATTATAAACATAGCAAATGAGTTCTCTTTTGTAAAACCCTATGCTTTTTAGAACTTGGAAGATGCCCCTCTTCTTTTGACAAGATGGAGCATGAAGTTAGGACTTGAAACCAGCCTACTACGTTTTTAAGTTGCCATAAAAAGGCATCATCCTCATCATGCAGCCCTATGATAGGGGTAGTTTTATATGCCATCTTAAAGTTCCAAGAAAGCCTAGAGATGTGTACATGCCCTAAACTAATGATAAATGGAGTACTGTTATTTAACCATGATGTCAGAGTGGCAATGAAATCAGAACTCTTATTTATAGTAAGCATTACTATAATGGTAGATCAAAGGGGTTAATGACTGCATCTGGAATAGGTACAGCCTAATTGAGACCTTCCATGTGAGTTGAGAGTTGAGACTCATGTGCTTGAATTCACTTTTGGTCAACACAAGTTCGATCTTTGATCAAGAGAGTTCGTACAGAGCTCCAAGTTTACGAAAAAAGCATGCTTGTAGAGTGTTTCCCTGTTCCAAGATGCTTTTGCACAAAGCATTTTCCATATTTAAACTGATTGGCCAGATGCATATTTTGTGCATAACATTTGCAAGAACACTGAACATTGGAACATGAGAAAGGAAAATGGAGAGAAAGGAACATCCCATTGGAAGGGGAAACATTAATTGGATGATTCTATACTTGACCTCAGTTCTATGGGGCACATTCTCTCAGGTAGTGTTTGTTTATTAGCATGTTCAAAGGATTATGCCATCTTGAGAAGAGTCCTTGATCCTAGTTATGCCCAACAATTGATTCAATCATTAGTTAAGTATTTCTTTTGTCGAACTCCATTAGTCTAAGTATTGGAACAAGCATTTTTGCCAAAAGTAGCAAGGGGATAAACACTTGGATCCAGGAAAGAAAGAGGGGATTGCAACAGATAGAAAGAGCAAGAATCTACTTCATGGAATAGATAAATCAACAAGTGGCAACTAAAAGAATGCCGGGCACAAAAGATTGTCGGCATATCATAGGCTTTTTGTCCTCTATAGAACCATTTGTTTATAACTGCGTAGGAGTGTGAGATCAGATTCCCCGATGTAGGTGGAGAGATTTGGGCCACCCCAGTTTTATAGTTATATTCTCATGCAGCAGCCAGCAGGTAGCATTTACAGCATTAAACTACGACAAAGCCTTAGCTTTGTTGATGTTTGCCTTCTATTTTCTACTATAGTGGATAAGGAATAGCAGCTTCGTCTAAGAATGGGCCTCAACAAGTTGGGCCACACTTGTTCTATGAGGTACTCTGCACCATCCAGCAACTTATCAAACCCCTACGGCCCTACCAGCCGATCAATATAAACCATACTATTTTGTATCTCAGAAGTAACATGAACCAATCAATATAAGGTAAGAATACTCTTCACGTCAGATATTCAGTGACTGTAATGACAGAAGCTGCCAGCTTTGAATACCACACCAATATGGCAACCACGTTTCATGAGTTTTTCTTTTTGGCAGTTGATAGGCTTTTTTGACGAGGAAAAAAAAGAAGTAACGACTCCATTGCTAAATAGTAATGAACTCAAGATATGTTTCAGCGGATCATACCGCAACGTTGATCATACCCTTTCCAGGCAAATCACAAAACGTACCTGTCTGCCTATGATTGCTCCAGTGATGTATCTGCAGCAAGCCCCCAGTCAATGAGCCCCGGTGTGAGGCCAATGGCGATCTACTTGATGATGCTTGGTCCCTTCAGGATTGCGTCCACAACTTTACGTGCCACCGTTTTGCTCCCTTGATGCAGAATCAGATTTCTGGCCTGGAAAAAAGGTTAGACTCAATTAAAACAATGGGTTTCAGTTATTCCCACTCTAATTACTATTATTAACATTCAGTTAAGTGCATGCATTTTCCAACTCAACTACACCAGTATGATGATGTTACTTCCTTTAATCACTCAAGAGTCTAATAGTGGTCAGTAGTATTCAAAATAATACTGTATTACTTCTGATTCACAAACTATATTCATACAGAAAATGCTGAAAGCGGCATACACAGAGTGTAGCAGTAAAATTAAACGAACCAACATTACGCCGGTAGATGCACAGAGATATACATGTGAAATCTGCAACCCAAATTAGCACATGTTCAGGAGTAACACTATTGATCCAGATTTCATAACAACTCACACAATGATAAGCATCATGGATGGCAGGAAGCATTCCCAAAAAGATAAGTTCATGGCCCAAAATAAAATGAAAGAGGAAGAAACCAAAGAATGGCTCTTTCCAGATGAAAGCTACCTTTCAATATTTAAACACCAATGATTTGGCGGTGCGCTTCATAAAAAAGAATGCAAGGACGACAGGACTATTTTTTTACTAACAGACTGTTTGGACTGAAGACATCAGAGCAGACCCTAAAAGGGAGTGGTCACGCTTCCATCAAGTATACTTTGTAGTATTACTTTGTGCAAAGAGTCATTATCAATTCAGAAGATGAAAGAGAACTGCGCTTATCATTCAAGCATGGCCGAACAGAGTAGAAATGCGAGCTAACACTAGTCCTCTGTGTAGACTGCAAACATCAGAATCTCATTCCTATTGGGGAAAAGATAGCATGTAGTTGAGAAAACGATATTTTTAGTGAGAGAACAGCATATATAAAAGCACACATTTGTAATGACAATTCTGTTTCATTATTTTCCGGGAAAAGATAGACTTCTACTGATGGCATCCAGAAAAGGATCCACGCCTTCGTGGCTTCGTCCCGGTGTGGAAATAGGTCGAACAGAGCCGGCGCAACGCAGGAACCAGAACCGAAACGATATGGACCGGTACAGAAACCAGAGCAAACCATGATACCACGCTTCTTCTTGCGACGCGGCGGAAACCGCGGCACGCATCCCTGGATCGAGCACACGGCGGTGCAGCCTCGGCGCCGCGAGCGAACCCACCAGCACCAGGCAGCTCGGTCGTTCGCCCGTGGATTGTGACGCATTGATGCGGGAGCGCTGCATCACCCTTCTCCCAATGCTTGGCGCAGCCGCGCAGGATAGCTCCTTCCCCCGCTGGTCGGCACCGAGCACCATGCGGACGCGGCGACCCTGCCCCGTGGCCCCGCCTCCGGTGTGCGGCAACGGGAGCAAGAACCGAAGAGGTTATTGGGCTGGGAGCAACCTCATGGGCCATCTACTGCTGAACAGGGAAGGACATGCAAAGTACCTTTTTTTAAAAAAAGAGTTTGGTTTCAACGAAGTTCAAAACTGCAACGGATTTTGCATTAAATTCAGAGAGCGCGGACAGCTTTTTAAAATTTTCTGATGTTTTTAGAGAGCTGAAATGATTTACAAAATTTTGAAAAAAAAATCTTCACAATTATATTTCATGATCTAAGTATCTAAAAGGGATACTTTTAAGTATACTCGGCCCAAAGTAGCTAAGCATGTAGTGTTAGTGTGCATAGATTTAGTCCCACGTTGAAAATTTAGAGAAAGCATGTCTACCTAGTCTAGGGTGCAGTAGTAACTAGATTAACCTTTTTACGCGAAGTAAGAACAAAAGCGCAAACATTACTATTATGAGGCAGAGCCTAACATGTATAGGTCTAGAGTTGTACTCTCGACTGGGGTGTTACAAAACCGGCCATGATGACAACGGGAAGGTGAGAAGGGCATATGTCCTTATATATATGCTTCTGTAGTTTTTCGTCAGTCCATGATTTTTTTTTTCTTTTGTGATTGTGAGGATGGATTCCGGTGACTCGTTGGTCTTTCTTTTTTTTCCTCCTTTTTTAAATGGTCTTTAGTTTTTTTTTTACTAAGATGTTGGAACGCCGGAAGGAAGGAGGTCGTGATGTAGTGAGCCAGTCGAGGGAGCTAGGCGTGAGCCGCGAGACGTCTTGACGATGCTTGTGACTGGAGGTAAAATGCGCAAGGGCGATGAAGGCGTAAGCAGAAATGGAAACATGATACGTATGCAGAGCTGAACTTTGAGTGAATTACACAAAACTACAACTATTTGTGTCAAAGTTTTAAAAAACTACAACTTTTAAAACCTATTTCAGAGAACTACAACTATTTTTGACCATTAGTTTCACAAAACTACAACTTTCGTGTCCGGTCCCACATGTCAGCCTCACAAAAGGGTAGTGTTCTCAAACTGATATTGACATGTGGGACCGGACACAAAAGTTGTAGTTTTGTGAAACTCATGGTCAAAATAGTTGTAGGTCTCTAAAATAGGTTCCAAAAGTTGTAGTTTTCTAAAACCATGACACAAATAGTTGTAGTTTTATGCAATTCACTCTTTAGGCAATGACGGCCAAGAACCTAGAGGGCCTGTTCCTTTGCAACATGTTTAGAAATGCGAGATGGATTTGAAATCCACAAGGAGAAAATGTAAAATTTAGAAGAAACCGCGTGGAGGTACGCAACACAGGAGCGGAGACCATGGAGGGAACGGTAGGGCATTTCTGACGCCGAGTTTGCATCGCACTGGGGCAACATCATCTATCGAATTCCTTCAACCACGGGCGTTGGCTAAATTGCCCATGGTTGCATCAACCCAGCGACGAATGTTCAGCCTGTTCGTTTGGCTACTTTACAGCGACTATTTTGCAGCAGCTAAAATTTTTCAGTTGTTTCTTTTACAACCGCTACAGTGTTTGCCGCGAAGAGGGAGCAGACAAAAAACGAAACGGAGACAAACTAGTTGAATCGTTGAGCGTACTGGGTTGAGCAATAGGTGGACTTGGACGAGGAGGCCCATATAGAACGAACAATCAAGTTTACTTTGCCGCTCCATCCCTGTGTGTGTGATCAAAATGGCATTAATAAACATTATGCTTCACTTTCCACACACAAAAAAAAAACAGAACATTATGCCTCACTAGATAAGGGGTCGAAAAGAATGTTTGCACCATTGCACTGAATAATCCGTTTGCACTAAAATTCCCCCCACTAGATCGCAGCACATGACTTCATACATGAGCATATCAAAGTATACATAAGCTGAAGGCATAAGGACGTGCAATGCTCGAACATCCAGGTTCACGGCAACAATATAGCAGGCTCACCAACCCTTTCATCTCAGCTAGTCACCAAAAATTTCTTTTACATAGAGGCATATTTTGATATCCATACCTCCGATAAAACGTGTCTAATATATGTTCCTAAACTGCATATCCATTGACTTGCATGACTGCATTCATACTGTGGGCTTGATATTTGACAGGCACTCCAGAAGAATGGTGTAAAAGATCAGTTGGCTGCCAGCAAAACGTTTCCAATGACCCACTTTTACATCATCATCATGATCTAAGTTAACATGTTATCCTGCCATCCTCCCTGAATATATTTACCTCGCAGCTGCCTGAGAGCTTCTATCTGATCAGTTGATGCGTTTTCAAGGAATACTTGATCCCATATCTTCCTCATTTCTAATGCAACAACGAAGGAAATTAAAAAATCATCAATCAGAGGAGAAGTGTTGTGCAACTACTGAACACAACTAAATAATAAACTGTGTTTTAAATTCAATATCTGAACGCAGGCAACATATCAAATTATTGTTCCCATTCCCATATAATTTATTTATCAATTCCTTGTATAGTTTATCAGTCTTTCCAATAGTACTAATGATGAGGGAAGATAGAGGAATTTGGGGGCAGAAGTTCAAACTTACCAGATTTGTGCATGGATGAAAGGCACATGACTATCAAGTCAAAGCGTGGAACTTTTGTCAAATTCTCCAAAATGCTAACAGCTAATGCTGCATCATCCCTGAGTATGTAACAGGTACAAATTATATCAGCCATGGTTCCAGATTAGAATAGTGCTAAAGGACTTGGTATCAAGTGAGCATACCTGAAAATTGAGGCTGCACACTTCACGATGTCTATAAGAAAGGCTGCAGAAAGTGAGTTCTTAAAAATCTCTGGTAGGCTTGCTGGTGGAATTGACTGCTAACAAAAAAAGAAGGCATGAAACTACAAATCAAGATTAATTCAGAGAGGTGCCAAAACGAAATAGGATGGAAATAAACCTTCAACAATTGTATTTGCTGGGCAGTGTCATCAGAAAGAGCTCTCCAAGAAACTTCAAAGTCATAAGCTGTCTTTGGTGTCTTTACACTTTTTACAGTGCTGGCCATATACAGTGAAGCAGCACGTGATGCGAGTTCTTGAACTGAATCTTTTGACCCAGCCTCCTGTTTAGCATCTCGAGGCTGCAGCATCAAATATTTGACATGTGACATACAGACACAGCTATGCTTCTATCAAAATGTGAAAAATAAAAACTAAAACTGCGGTATACTATTGAACTCTTAAGCCATAAATATGTGCATTGATACAGAATTCTTAGAGTAGTCATTCATGATTCATGTTGTTTCATCTTGCAGTGGTTTGAAGCAGGTTTTTCGCTAGACTACACCTGCTGCTCCAAGGTTCTCCAAACACTCAAACCATCATGCTCCACTCCAATGCAGATAGCACATAGCTCAAAGGTTAGCCGTCAGTTGTTTATTTTCCCCCTCTAGTAAAATGATCAGTCATCTGTAAAATTTTGTTACAGTCCAGGATGGATGCATGAGTTTGAGAACTCTTATAAATACATGAGCAAGTCATGTCCTTACCCATAAAGATCAGTCTTTTTCAAGAGAATCAGAAATAAGTATTCCAAAAACATTGAATGCCAAACAACCCAAGTGATATGCACAGTATATTATATACTCTATAGTACATAAAGGTTGTTCTAGAGTGCAGAGTTTACATCCAGGGGTTCTGGCATCCCCGTTAGCAAATTTGCCAAGTAGGAATGCTTCAAAAAATCATCAAAAATTTCATGTATACAGTACACATCAAGTAACATGTGAAAATTCAGAATCAAATTCATCCTAGATGTCTAGAAGGAAAAAAAAAAAAGAAACAATCCGTCATTGTTTAGATGTAACAACAGCACCACTTGTCTTTTTATATTCTCATTATAAAAATGAATAAAAAGAAACAATATGTCAGGGTGTAACGTCAACAAACAACCAACACAGAAATCAGTTACAATAGTCAGAATATGCCAGGGTATAACATCACCAAGTACCAAAACATACATCACATATAATAGTCAAAAGGTTGTAGAAATAAATACCTGCATGATACTTTCACTGACTTTTCCTCCTAATCCTCCTTTTGACCTACTATCTGCACTATCTCTCATCTCCACTGCAGTTCTGACAGGCAAATCAACTTCCATGAGACTGTCCTGTAGAGTGAGGTCTAGACATCAGATATATATGTCCAACAAAACAGGATGGCTAAATCCTAAGTAAATGTACACTGGAATGCAACCAGATATTCAAGGAATAGGGACATCAAAGGCCTCCAAAAGGGCAAAGCTTTGCCCATGCCATGTGCATGACTAGCAGAGATAGCATTATAAAGATATGAATTGTGCATTGTAAAAATAAATAGAGGTATTACGGCACTGTATAACTAAACATGCCTTCTGAGAGATAGTAGGTGGGTGAGAAGTCCTATCCTTTTTATCAGCAGTTTTATCGAACCCAGAAACTGCACGTTTAGCTGACACTGAAGCTTTCTGAGCCGCTTTCTGGAAAATAAAAATTAATAAGCCCATCATTTTCGAGAGGGAGAAATAAACATATTTTGTATTATATGCAACAATCTTCAATGTTGTGCCACCAAGAGCCACACCTACCATCATGTCATTTCGAACATCCATATTTTATCATAATCGCAAGTTCAATTGAGTTTTATAACCAAAGAGTAGTAAACGTGCCAGAAAGCTAAGTATTTAACAGTATTTTGCTAAGATGTAACATGACACATTTTGAAGCAGAGTTTCTTCACCTCCATGTGCAATGCTTTTATCTCAGAGTACTGCTTCCTCAGCTCAGGATTGTTTGGATCAAGACTGATGGCAAATTCAGCATCTGTACATATAATCAGTAAACAATCATGATCAATGTTCAAAGAGACAAAAATGAAAGGTTATAACGAACGAATGGAGGATTAATGGATACCATCCATTGCTTCCTTAAGCTTGCCAAGTTCTTTTCTTGCTGTAATTCGCCGTGAGCATGCTTTAATATAGCGATCATCAAGATTCAGAGCTTCAGTGCAATCGTCCTCTGCCTCCTTGAATCTAAGGAATTCCATATCACAAAAAGAAATCAATAAAAAGCAGTTCTTTGGAATTATCCTTCTTAAAGGTTCCATGGCACTTATATACAATATAAAAATGTAATAAAACATGTTGCTACTAGCTTAAATATGCTTACAGATTCAGATAGGTAAAAATATATACAGCCAAAAGCACATAACATAAGCTGAAGCAAATGCATACAGTCAAATAGTCACTTGCTGACTTGCCTTCTCAGCTTTAGGTAGGCCATAGCTCTATTTGCAAAAGCAACTGCTGTAGGAGACAGCCCAATACTTCTTGAGTAGCAATCAACAGCTTCAGCATACTTTTTCTGTTTGAAATACTCATTGCCCTAGAAACAATGTAAAGGAAAGAGCAGGTTTAGCTTCACCAAAGGCATATGTCTGTGCTAAATCCTATATTTCCAGAAAAAAACGCCTGAGATGTAACACTTATTCCACCTGTTCCTTTTCTGACGCAGCATCAGGCATCGGTTCATCGTTTAAAGAGCCCGGATACTTCATATAGCTGTATGGATCACCAAGATTTCTGGTGGAAGCTCCAGAAGCACCATTCGATCTCGCTTTATATTCCTGCACAGGGATTTTTCTCACTTTCAAGCCACAGGACACGGCACAAGACACTCAATAGAGCAAAAGGAATTGAGATTTTTAATTACTGGAGTACAGATAATAGCCGAAATGTCACAAAAAAAGAAGATAATAGCCGAAATGTCAAAAAAAAAGAAGATAATAGCCGAAATGAGGAACCGCGACCTAAGTTAAAATACAGCTCGGCAGTTTTATTAATTTCAAATTACGAACTCAATCCAATTACCAAAATCACCAATCATCCAACAGACATCCACATTTGTGCCATTCACCAGAGTTCCCTTGGTGTCTGACCCCCAGCCCAGGAAAACAGCAAAGCCACACTCCAACATGAGCTAAGGGGGGATAGTCCATGCGAGTTCTTACCATATCTCCGACGGCTTTTGATCCCAAATCGCGGCCCTAAACTTGCAGAGCTCCTGAAATCCACACCAAACTAACAAGAATCAAAGGACGGCTCGGATTTCTGAGAGAGGGGAGAACGGAACAGCGCCCAGAGCACAGAAGCAAGCAAGCAAAAAGGCCAAGAACATCGCTGGAGAGCATTACGTGGGGGTCGTACTTCTCCCACGAGCTGGAGCCCGTTCCGACGCACGGCGAACGGCGGGGGGTGGAGGCGGCGGCTTCGCGAGGGTTCTGGACGAGCCGAGCGCCGTCCGTCGAGCCGTCGAGGGAGAAGACGACGCTCTGCTTCCCGGCTGTGGGCTTGGTTATAGGGGAGACGTGAATTTGCTAGCCCAACAACTCTATTATGGGCCTAATCTGGGCTAGAAACGGCATCATTTTAGCCCAAGTAGATTTTAAACAGACAAAACGTGTCTCAAAAAAAAAAAAA
>LAPY01003064.1:23388-38648 GCA_000970635.1 Eragrostis tef | reverse complement strand
GCAGGCCGTCGCGCTCGCCGGCCAGGCCGGTCGACTCGGAGCTCGCGCCCGCGGTGAAGCGAGGCATCGACCACAAGCTGCGTAGTAGTAAGAGACATGTACAGATGCTACTAATGTCTGTCGCCGCATCTTCTCAGGGGCTCGGCTCCTCAAGTAATCAAGTTGATGGAATTCAGGAACAGGGAAGGAGGAACAGACAGCTTACCTCGGTGTCCACCCATTTGTACTTCCGGCGCTGCGTGGAAACGCCGCTCTGGTCCAAAAGCAGTGGTAGCGTGGCCAGGAGAAATAGGAAGAGGAGGAGGCGTGCGACGGAGGCGGCAAGAGCAGCTTGGACATGGGCGTCGGCATGGCGGCGTCCTCGCATGACCGGCGTCGCGCGGGAGAAGAAGAAAAGGATAAGGTTGACCAATCAGGCTTGGGCCGAAAGTGTGTCTTTCCCCTGGACCTAACAGATAATCTAACTGGATTTCGAGTCTAAAAGCCTACGGTGGCGTCGTGCAGGCCGCGACTGGGCCGGAGTAGTTGGATTTTTCAATACCGTGATAATACAAATAATAACAAAATGCTACTCCATGATGCTAAAAAAAAGCTACTCCATGATCAGTACAGTGTATCGTCTTTTTACTACAACAACAGAAACAATATATGTGTCAATATCTAATCATTCCAGTGGTTAGATAGAGTCCATGACGAATAGAAGAGAGAAATTCTGACTAATAATACAAAGGGTCCAAATCAAATATAGTCCACAAGTATTAGTTATATATTTGGGCAAAAGGTCCATTTCAAGTTATAATCGCTTAACATACTATAAATGCACGGACGATTTTCCCAACAAAAATTTAGGGATTAAACTGAGTTGGAAGGTATTCGAGAAACTTAAACAAATAACTGAAAGGAAATAGCTAGCCACGCTATCTGTGTGGGCTCTCATGCTAGTTCTATTATAATGAACAACTATATATATGCATTCATATTTATTCTTAAAGAAAACTTGAGAATTATGTGAGAGAAAAAAAATAATGGTCACATATCGCGTAATGCAGTCAATAGACATCGAAGGAAAATTATTATTAAATCACCGAACGATAAATAAGAAGTACAACAAAGTGGAACAGGTTTGATTGACCAAAGTAACAATGACTCAACAATAGTCTTGATTAAAATCAACACAAGGCAAGTGCTGAACGACGTACACTGACACAACAAACAATAGGCTTAACAGCAACATGAAGCTGAGGACACACAATTAACACGCATTTCACTTTGGACTCGACGCAAGTGTCACAGACGACTTGTGTTCGATGGATGGATGGATCACTGGCCGGCAACTGTGCCCTCCATGTCCCTAACCTTGGCCTCCAGTATGTCAGCCCGCTGGTTGCAGGCCTTGAGGTGTGCGTCGGCGTTTGCGACTTCCGACATCAGGCTATCCGCAAAGGCCTTCTTATTCTGCAGCTGCTGCTCCAGCTCGGCGATGCGCGTGTTGGCCCTCTCCAGCGCCTGTTCGTTATCCTTGCAGGCAATGCGACGCGTCTCCTCCTCTTCCTCCGTTTCCGTTTCCTGGGCAAGGGACTCGATCTTGACGCTCAGCTCCAGTTTCTCCGCCTCTAGCCTCTCTACCTTTTGCTCCAGCAGAGCGATTGTTGGGGCAGAATTGCAACGGCTCCCGAGCACGCTCGCATGCACAAGAGCCTGAGGAGAAGATGCATATAATTTAAGTATGGAGATGGTAAATTACATAGGAGAGAAACAAATTATAGTTCTTATAAAGTGGTTTTTAACTTAGCGCCTTGATGCATTATTACCAGTAATAGGTATCTGCTCGTGGTGTGGCTCATGTACTCGGCCGAAGCACCGTGGAGGAGAGAGGTGATTCCGGCGTCCTGCATCTTCTTGAGCATGACCACCTCCAGGGATTCCTGTACCTTGAGCCAGCCTTCATTTTTTGAAATATCCACCGGGCTAGTACTCGGCTCGTCGTCGATGACAGGGACAGGGACAGGCGGCACAGGCCGCGTAATGTGAAGGAATAAGGCCCCTGCGAGAAGCAACAATGCGATGCAAGCAAACGCGCAGTACTTGGGGTTGAAGATGATCTTGTTCTCAGGAGTAGTAGTAGGTGTTACTGTCACCGGCACGGGCTTCTGCTTGTTTTCAGCGATGCAGACATTGTTCACCATCTCGGTAGTTTGGAAAGCACTGGATTCGGAGGGTGAGCCCTTGGTGGTTGCCCGCTGCCACAAGTGCGATGTCAGCCATGAAAGCATGAACTTCTTGTCTCCCCCCTCCTTCTTCATGTTGGCGACCTCCTTGTCGAGCTTTGCTAGGATTGGCTCTGGGGTCAAGCGCCCGTCTTCGGAGCCTCTGATCGTGCCCCATAACTTAACAAGCATGTCTCCAGCGGGCTGTTTATTTTTCTCGATATCTGACACACCTTTCACAAGCTGCAGCCGAGCAAGCTCCGCCGCTACCGCGGGGTTGACTGTTGTGTCGACCTCTGAAAAAATGTTCCACCGTGGCCGCTTGACGGCAACTTCACTGTCGTCAAGTGGGATGCTAGACCCATTGCTGATCTTAGGGTTCCGGTAGCATCCGCCGACGGTCATAAGCTTTTTCTTCCCCTCCGGAACTGTAAGGAACACAATGAAGTTCTTCTGCTCACCAGCATAAAGGTCGTTGACGCTTATGGTGCCGGACCCCCCGTCAGAGCTGATGCTCTTTGGGTAGCTGCCAGACTCGATGGACGATATGGTGACGCCCTGATCGAGAGTCTTTAGCTGGATCTGGAGGTCCATGGCGGTGATGGACGTGAGGCCGCCGATGGACTGCGCGAAGGCGCTCTTGATCTTCTCCAAGTCCTCGTTGACATAAGAGTAGATGCCCAAGGTCTTGTCTGCGATGAAGCGCAGGACCTCGGGGTCGTGGCCAGCATCCAAACCGAAGGTCTCCGCGGGGAATTCGGGACTGATCGTCTGATTGAAGACCGAACCGTCTTGACCATCAGAGAGGAAGATGATGCGTCCTGGACGGGTAGTTTTTTCCTCCGGTTGACGCTCCCTGAGTATCTGCATGTACATATGTTTGTTGTTTCGACTTAATTAGTTCTGGGAAACGGAAAATACCATCTCCATATATATGTATTCCAAGGGGTACACGTATGTACGTACCGTAGCTGCCTCTTGCATACCCTTGCCCATATCGGTGCCTCCATTCTCCTTCAGCGCGAGGACCGCGGCTCTCGCTATCTGCCGATTCCCCTCTGACATCACACTCAGCTCCGTGACGCGCCGCACATTGTGGTCGAACGGCACGATGGAAAGCCGGTCATCGGGGTGTAGGTGGTCGATGACGAAATCCATGGCCTTCTTCATGCTCTCTAGGCGAGCCCCGGCCATGCTTCCGCTGATGTCGAGCACGGCGACGAGGTCCACGGCAGCGCGTGGGCTCTCGTTGAGCGGTGGCGCAGTCACACGCACCATCACGGCAAAATCGTTGATCCTATCTGCCCAAGGAATCGATTTGATTCTTGCCATGGTTTCCAGCTTCACCTTGTCGTTGCTACCCGTTGTTTTGAGCTGGAATGGGATAATGTTGTTATAAATGTTCTTTTACAACAGAAAACAAAGTATAGATGCACAAGCTGACATACACCTGTCAGCACACACATGTGCATTTGAATTATATGAGTTGGAACTCCTCCACATTGTCCCAAGTTTAACAACACAAAAATGATGTTACTACCATCATGAAACCACATTTTGTAATGTGTAACTCGTTCTACTTGAAAATCGTCTTAACAACATCAGAGTATTTTGGGGGCTTGTAACTCTTGAACTTTTTAGCCATATATGTGGTTAACATCAGATCTACTTTATACTTATAAAAACAAAATCAAGCATTTTTACAGGCTGTAACATCTGAATTTTTGTTACACATCATTCCTAGCTTAAAGATTACAACAAAAATCCATTATAATTTTCATGTTACGTAGCTGTAATTCTAGTGTAAACTAATAAGATATAAAAAAATTCTGGTGTTGAGAAAGTCTTAAAACATACACTTTTTTTCTTGTACTACTAAAGCATAAATCTGAACAAAATTCTCAGCAATTAAATTGAAGGCTGGAGCCGTTTACAACAATTAGATTTGATTTAGTTCTTCCTTTATTTTTGCAGACATCCTGGGTCAAAGTTAAAAATGACTAAGTGGAAAAATCCTTATATTTGTGAGGGAGAGTCAGTTTGTGTCAATTAACATCACTATTGAGAGATACAATAAATTTGTAGGTCTAGTTCAAATTATACTCAATTTGTAGGTCTAAGCATCGTGCGGAAGGAGTGCTAATTTAGTAGAATTAACTAATAACATACGAGTTGTTCGATAGATAGCAGATTATTTACTACTTGGTCAAGCAATGGGATCATCATAAATATGTCCGTTCTAATAACTAATCTTGCACACGTCGCCACAGTACGCTCGCTTGCACATAAAGCACAATACAAACTGCAGTCTTTATTGGAACATAAGAAATTTACATGACGTTTTCTAGACCTCTACAACAATTCAACTCATGCCTGACACAAGTAATGAATATATATACACGACTGATTCACAATTTAGACCTCATTTGGAGAAAAAATAAGAGCTATAATTAATGGTATCACAGAAAGTGCTTAAAAGTGACTTATACCTGGTTTGGCGCCATGTTTGCCCAAGCGCGTTTGCTAGTTACACTAAGATCTAGTCTGTGCTTATATTTGCGATTGCAGTACTCATGCCAAACGCTCTAGCCTCTATTATATAGGAGGATGAAGTCGTTAAAATTACTACATTGCCCTCCAGTGCCCTGTATGTTTATTCGGTTGATTTGGGTTCCCATCTCTAGTAGCTGACTAATCACTCAAAACTCCCTCTGTCTGACACTATTATTCCTTCTAGTTTGTCTTAATAACTTAAACATTGTTATCGTTAGATGTCAACTTTCAGAAATACATATATTTTATCAACATATGAATATTTTAGAAACTTATATGCATGTAAATTTTAGAAACTTATAGTTAAAGAGTGCTTGACTTATAAAAAAGCTCGAATCAAAAAAATATATTTCCTCTAATAAGTTCAGGAGATGCTTAGTAACTACCATTATTAGATAGGACAATACAGACTAGCTTCTACCAAAGGCACAATTATTGAAATTGATGCTGAAGGACCACACTTTGCTATTTTCTAAGATGGTACAAAAACTTGGTTCATTAGACTGAAAACGCTCAAGTATAACATTGTAGCCATTTTTTAGAAGCATCATCGGAAACAACTTACCATGCCCATTTTTATTTTTATTCTTTCTTAATAAAACCTCATAAAATTGACCACATTGTTTCCGTCAATCAGAACAATTCGTTTTTGTCATACAACTCAATTACAGTTGGCCTATGAGGTCAAATCATGGTGTGGAGTATTGAATTAGTCCCACATAGATATTTAAATTAATGATGGTTAGCATGTAAGTCACGTCGATCAAACATAGCACCATTAAGTTAACTCTTTTACTTAAAGCGACTAGTTAAATGTAAAAGGGGTGTCATATGCGTGGACATGCCCATCCCACCTGTTACAACATAGTGCCAATAGCTTACATCTTCCAGTGTTGGCTTCTGTGCATCAAGGGTGCAGAGCTCGTCTCCTGAACGTTGCCAATAGCTTACATCTTCCAGTGTTGGCTTCTGTGCATCAAGGGTGCAGAGCTCGTCTCCTGAACGTTGCCAATAGCTTACATCTTCCAGTGTTGGCTTCTGTGCATCAAGGGTGCAGAGCTCGTCTCCTGAACGTTGCCAATAGCTTACATCTTCCAGTGTTGGCTTCTGTGCATCAAGGGTGCAGAGCTCGTCTCCTGAACGTTGCCAATAGCTTACATCTTCCAGTGTTGGCTTCTGTGCATCAAGGGTGCAGAGCTCGTCTCCTGAACGTTGCCAATAGCTTACATCTTCCAGTGTTGGCTTCTGTGCATCAAGGGTGCAGAGCTCGTCTCCTGAACGTTGCCAATAGCTTACATCTTCCAGTGTTGGCTTCTGTGCATCAAGGGTGCAGAGCTCGTCTCCTGAACGTTGCCAATAGCTTACATCTTCCAGTGTTGGCTTCTGTGCATCAAGGGTGCAGAGCTCGTCTCCTGAACGTTGCCAATAGCTTACATCTTCCAGTGTTGGCTTCTGTGCATCAAGGGTGCAGAGCTCGTCTCCTGAACGTTGCCAATAGCTTACATCTTCCAGTGTTGGCTTCTGTGCATCAAGGGTGCAGAGCTCGTCTCCTGAACGTTGCCAATAGCTTACATCTTCCAGTGTTGGCTTCTGTGCATCAAGGGTGCAGAGCTCGTCTCCTGAACGTTGCCAATAGCTTACATCTTCCAGTGTTGGCTTCTGTGCATCAAGGGTGCAGAGCTCGTCTCCTGAACGTTGCCAATAGCTTACATCTTCCAGTGTTGGCTTCTGTGCATCAAGGGTGCAGAGCTCGTCTCCTGAACGTTGCCAATAGCTTACATCTTCCAGTGTTGGCTTCTGTGCATCAAGGGTGCAGAGCTCGTCTCCTGAACGTTGCCAATAGCTTACATCTTCCAGTGTTGGCTTCTGTGCATCAAGGGTGCAGAGCTCGTCTCCTGAACGTTGCCAATAGCTTACATCTTCCAGTGTTGGCTTCTGTGCATCAAGGGTGCAGAGCTCGTCTCCTGAACGTTGCCAATAGCTTACATCTTCCAGTGTTGGCTTCTGTGCATCAAGGGTGCAGAGCTCGTCTCCTGAACGTTGCCAATAGCTTACATCTTCCAGTGTTGGCTTCTGTGCATCAAGGGTGCAGAGCTCGTCTCCTGAACGTTGCCAATAGGACTTGTTTGTCCTCATTTTATTGTTAAATACCTCCTGAAACTTGTACAGGTCTTTATGAAAATGTGGTGAAGTTTCCAGAGTAATGGAGCTTTGTGGTGGAGTTTCCAGAGTAATGGAGTTCTAGCCCTCAGGAGGCATATTTTCTTGTACTAAAACAATTATTTTGGTTGGTATATCTTACCACAAATGAGACAAGGTGTGTGCACAGGGTGATATCTTAGTTTGCAAAAAATAGACAAAAGAAAAAGGACCAACGTATTGGTCAGGTAACCACTTATATTAATAAAACCACCCCCTGTCCAGACTCATATGGTCCTTGGATTGGTAGATTGATAGGATTGTCCGACACGTTTCGTATGACCTACGTGTGCCCAGGGTTCATTATATTAACATATACTATAACATTGACTCATTAACTAATCACTTCTCTTATCCGTACATGTTCACATGCTAGTCCTACAAATCAGTCGAATGCACAACCTTTTATTTCCTAAAAATATTGACTTGATTTGGTCATGACAAACTAACACAGCCTTGGATTACATAATATGTTAGTACATATGATCATGAAGTACCATCTTATTTTTCTTTATTAGCCGGCCTTCTAATATCTTTCTTGACCGAGAGAGTCATCAATCTGAACATCGAGAAAAAAGAGACTTAAGACATCAAAATATAAAATGGTTCGAATCTTGAAAAAACAGTATTACAATTCCTAAGTCGACCCTCCCATGTCTTGACAAAACTTTGAATATTTTGTCCGACCTAAAATTGATTATCCATGTTAAGAAATAGTAGGAACCTAGTGTAGATTAGGTTTCATTGCAAAAGAGCTTGTAGCCTAGTGATTACAAGAGGTTCAGTAGCACCTCAGGTCCTAGGTGCTAGGTTCGACTCCCCGTGGAGCGAACTTTCTAAAATTTAACGATGTTATGTATTCAATAGGAGGCGACATCCCCGTCGACAACAAGGCGCATGTGATGACTTTGTGAATCTCAAGACCAGCCGTCCTAGTCTTTCGGAGGCGCTTATAGGGGCAGGGGTGGTGACTTCGTGTATCTCAAGACCAGCCGGCCTAGTCTTTCAGAGGCGCTCATAAGGGCAGGGGTTGCTAGCGTGTGTTTATAGGGGTGAGTTGGTACAAGAATACTACTCCCTCTGTCCGAATTTACTTGTCAGCCTTGGAGTATTTTTTGGTGTCTAGATTTATAGAGTGTTCATGAACTTGGACAGAAAGGGTTGTCCAGGTTCAGAAAATGTTTAATGAACCTGGTTGATGCCAGAAAAAGTATTTTGAGACAGAGAGAGTATATTAGGTACCCTGTCGGGAATCTGTAGCAAAGGTACGTGCAGTAATAGGTTTCAAGAGCTCAGGGTCTCCCACAAACTTTTAGTCCTATGTAGAACTTGACATCTCGATCAACATCCTATAAGTTGCTTGCTCTTTGTTTTGAATGGCGTGAGTACCCACAATATGTCATGATACTTTTTTTTAATGGATATGTCATGATACTTGAAGTGTAGTTAACATTTATATGGCGAGTTGGTTTATACTTCTATTGTTAGAACAAATCATAAAGAGGCTATCATGCTAAATCAAGTTTTCAGAAAGCTGGTCACTGCATATATAAGAAAAGATCAAATTTCTTGTCCACACAAGAATTATTGGGTGGACCTATGGAAACTAGTTAATTACTAGCTTCACAAAGCAATGCTGTAGTCTGGAGAAGTCTCATTGTTAATGTGAAAATTAGATAAATTAAGGTGATATGAATTGAATGGTAATCTGTCCATTAGTACCACCTGCTACTCATGACGCCATATGTAAATGTTTGTGATGTGATAGAGGCCACATCTTCTATGGTAGTCTGGCCATTAATCTTGACTATTTGGGAGGCTGAATGATTTGTAGGTTCAACGTTCCTGCCACGATTAAGGTGGTGTCTTGGATGGTAATGAAGAGACTTAAAATCAAATGACTTGATCCGAGTTCATAAAAAAACTTAGCTGATGTTATGTCTCATTGTGATATGTACCTCTATTCATGTTCATACGTTTATCTAATGTTCAAATTTCGGACTGATTAGAGATGGACAAGACATGGATATTATATCTCTATGACTCTATTAATTCAGTGAAAATAAAATTCATGCTACCGATCATGGAGTGACATTTTTATTTGTATAATCATGTTGCCAGGTGTTCGCACATAATGTCCAGACATCTAATTAAGCTAAGACATATTGTATGAATGATGAAATTAAACTTGGCTGGTTACTACTGGTTGCTACTAAGCATTCATTATTTAATAGGAATAATAAACACATGAAGTATACCCTGGTTAAATCCAGCTGGAAACATTGATCTGTGCTCTAATTTGGCTCTAAGATTTGTAGATACTAATTAGGCCGTCTGTTTAGTTACTGACTAATTTCACCAAAACCTAACTTTAATCATACCATAATACCTAGGCAAAATTTGCTACAACACGTTCAACTCTCCTATTTAGCGTGACATACTAAAAAAATGTGCTTTCTTAAGTGCAGCACACTAAACAGGGGAGAAGTGATTTTTTTTCAACCGTTTTTTACCTCATTGACGAAACACATTACAACTTTAAACTCTAAACAAGCATATGATGTTGTATTCTCTTTATATCCATGTGTTTTTTCCCAGATTTTTTCATGATTGTTTAAATAAATTTTCATTGAGAATAAATTTTATTATGTAAAACAAACTATGTGAACAATAAGACAAAATATATTGGGCGGGAGAAACAAAGTTATGACTAAATATATAAAGTAGAAACGTGTTTTCAGTAAAGTAACATGCATGTTCTTATTAAGTGGGCCAATACATCTTAATATATGTGCGATTAAAATAATGATGAACAAAAATTATCAGATACGTTGGTTTGTGAAACGGTTGTTACTGGAAGAGGCCGAAGTTTGTTCCATATCTTAATAAAATTGAAATTTTTGTTCAGAAAGTAATTAACAAGCGCTTGGGTTTTCAATTGATGCCTGCTTGTTTACTTCTTAGTTCGTATTGTATTCTTTGAAGGGAAATGGTTCGTGTTGTATTGGTGTGAATTAAATGAAAATTCATGGGAGAATATTTATATTAAGGGGTTGCAGGCCACAATTTGCAATAAAGGAGAGAATTCATTATATTCCATGAAAACCTATACTTTTATCTAATTTTCCATTCATATTAAACACCTCCCTTTGTTTCAAATTGAAATTAAAAAATGCACTTCGATGGGTTTCAAATTCGTCATCCCTTGTATGCCAAGTAAGGGATAAGTAACCATGAATTTGCGATATTATCATTTCCATACCAGACTAAAATCAGGAACTCAAGTAATTTGAAGATCCTGCAACGGGATGAAGTTAAATTATTAAAGCAGTGTTGGGGTATAGACTACATATAACAGGGTATTCTGAAACCATGCATTTGCGATATTATCATTTCCATATCACATAGCAGATACACTAAAATCAGGAACTTAAACTGTAGTTTGATGATCCTGCAACGCGATGAAATTATTAAAGCAATGTTGATCGCAGTAATGTGGCACAGCATGTCAGCCCACAACAACAGCAAAGCCGCGGATGAACATGCCACATTGTTCGATGGATCTCTAGCTAGTGAATTCGGTAACAACCTCCATCTTCCTGACGTTTGCCTCCAGCATGTCAGCCCTCCGATTGCAGGTCTTGAGGTGCGTGTCGGCGTTGGCGGCCTCCAAGAGCAGGCTGTCCGTGAAGGCCTTCTTGTCCTGCAGCTGCTTCTCCAGCTCAGCGATCCTTGCGTTGACTCTCTCTAGAGCCTCCTTGTTTTCCTTGCAGTTTGAGGTGGACACCTTCTCCTCCTCTTTGGCAAGGGCCTCCATTTTGACTCGTAGGTCCTTCTCCACCTCAATTGTCGTGACCTTCTGCTCAAGCAGAGAGACAATTTCGGCTTCAACGCTATTAGACGTGCAGCCACCCCCGAGAGTGTGCACAAGACCCTGACACATAGAACCAGCGATTTAATTAACTGACAGTAAGAGAGACGTACAAATAGATAGATCATTACATAATAATTAGAAGAATTGATTACCAGGTAGATGTATCTGTTGATGGCATCGCTCATGCTCTCGATTGATGCACCGTGCAAGATAGAGGAGATCCCTACGTCCTCTTCCATCGTCTGGAGCATGGTGGCCTCGAGGGATTTCTCTATCTTGGGCAAGCCCGGATGTTGTGAGATATCCATCTGATGTGGTACGACATCCGGGTACCTCCTGGTTAGTGGTAGTGACTTCATCAGACACAAGAAGGCCACCAGGAGCACCGCTGCGATGACACAAGTAGTGTAGGAGCTGCAGTTATTAATGAGTTTTCCCTTGCCTTGGCCGATTTCAGTTTTCTTCCTAGTGTTTTCCTGTTGCTCCAGCGGTGGATTAGTATGAACCAGCTTGTGAGTCATCCTCTCCATTATTATCTTCTTCACGGATGAGACGTGTGGAAGCACATAGAGGTAGGGTTTGCATACAACCCAATTAACACATTTCTCCCACATAATTTTCGCCTTTTCATGTACCGGAATGTTCTCTGGCTTAACCTTCTTTTCGGAATTGAGCACTTCCCATAACTTGTGCAGCCGATCGTCGGCGCGGTGCTCCACCGTGGTCGACAAACCATCCGCCAGCCGCAGCCAAATGAACTCTGCTCCCTCTTCAGGGTAGACCACAGTCTCCTCGTCCGATGGAGTGCTCTCCTTGGGACGTGAGATGGCAATTTCACTGTGATCAAGCTGCACAGAACTGTTCTCCTCGCCGCTGAGATTGGGGCTGTTGTAAGCGCCATAGAAATTGATAAGATGCTCCTTGCCCTCGGGAACTGTTAGGTACACGACGAAGTTCTTTTGCTCTCCGGTACGAAGCTCTTGAATTTGAATCATGCTGGACCGTACTTGAGGGCTGAAGCTTGCGCAGTGGCTTCCAGACTCCATGGACGATATGGCCACGCCCTCGTGGGTCTGCAAGTTGATCTGCAGGCCGGTGGCGATGACGGGCGCGCCGCCGCGGATGATGGACTGCTTCATGGCATCCTTGATCTTGTCCTCGTCGTCCAGGTCGTCCTGGTTGCCATCAGCGGCGGTGCTGTCAGCAATGTAGTACCGCATGACCCTGGGGTCATCTATTTCTGCTGGGACCGTCGTCTTGTCGTCGGAGAGGACGAGGACGCGACCGTCGCGGCTGCTTTTCTCCTTTTCTTTGCGCTGCCCAAGGATCTGCACGCATGATGCATATATCGGGTTACTCTTTTTTGAATTAGAATTGTTGCCCTAACAACAGTAGTTTGAGAACGGAAGGAGTACTATACGCGACCGAGAATTTTTACAATAGACCTAAATGGAATGTGGAAGATGTAAAAAAGTTTTACCAGAGCTGCCTCCTGCATAGCCACGCCCACATCGTTGCCTCCGCGGGCCTTCAGCTTATCCACCTCGGCCCTTGCTTTGTCTCTGTTTTCATCGGTCATCTCGCTGAGCTCCATGAGACGCTGCGCCTTCTTGTTGTTAAACGACACGAGAGACAGTCGGTCGTGCGTGCCGAGCTGTTGGATGAGCAGCTTCACGGCCTGCTTCACGTTCTCCAGCCTATTTTCTACAGCTATGCCTTCACTGGTATCGAGCACAGCAACGATGTCCACGCCGGCACGCGAGGTCTCGTCATCTGGCGGTGGCGCCGTCACTCGCACCAGGACGGGAAAATCGTTGCAGCTCTTGCTCCATGGAATGGACTTGATTATGGCCATCGTTTCCAGCTTCACCTTCACCATGTCCCCAGCGACGCCAGTACCAGTTGATGTCTCCAACGACGATGGATTATTAACCATGTCGATCTTGTCGCCGCTGCTATTTTGCTCCAGCTATGATAAAAGGAGAGGGTAGTAGTAACAATTAACAGAAATATGTAAAGCCACACATCAGATCCGTACCCAGAAACTATAGACATTCAAGGGCAAGGATCACCACCCGCTAATAATAAAGTGTTGAATGAATGACATATATACCTGCTTTGCCATGTTTCCTTGCTCGTCCACCGACGACCAAATGAATGACGGTACCAAGTTCGAACCTGATGCCACTAGGATGTTTAATCTCTTGTGACAAGATGAAGCTTTGGCAAATATATATTGTCCGTAGACCTCAATGACTAATGGAATGCCCACCCTTAGAGGCCCCCTCTAATTAGTCTAAGGTGTACTCAATTCCAGATTTTCTCGGGATATGGCAATGCAAAATGATTTCTCTTGACTATTGACCCGCACATTAGTCCTCCAAGATATCACCAAGCTTATTGTCAATAACTATAATACATCTCCAGATTTTTTTTATATATGACGTATTATAGGGAATAACAAGTAAGAAAAATAGGCCTGTACCGATAGATACCTTTTGATAAAATAACTAAAACTGTGTGCACACGCTTTGTTGCTAAAATTAAACAACTCATTTTCTTTTCTTGGTCTCAGTCCTAATCATAATGGACCATGTGAATGCAACTTCTGTACAGATCTATGGTTTGGAACAGACATATTATATCCATATAAAACTTGAACGTTGAGGAATCAACAAGAAGCCAGTAACTAGAAGCTTGAATGTGACTGCTGGTCGGCTAAATAGATGTTCGTCTACGGTGCGAGAAACTGCAACAGGAAGAAAAGGAAGAAAAAACAGAGTATAGAACAGTCACAAAGAACCACTATGGTTCTTAATTGAACAAGTCTTCCTTCTAGTGCCTGAAGCCCTTGCTGCTAACTCATGAGGAATTTATCATCGGCCAAAAGAAGCTCAGAAATAAGTCACATTAGGAGCATTAGATACCCAGGAAAAGGTACATCCTTTGAAAGCCCCACCAAATGCATGTACAAAGTGCTTTGGACCTTGTTCATCCAAACTAATTTTCCTTCATCTATATATGGGTGATCTCAATAAGGAACCCTCTTTATTTGCAAAAAAAACTAATTTTCCCTCATCTATTCTACAAAAACATGTACTGAATATTTGTTCATAAGACATACCACTTGCCTATTAACTACATGTGCTGATCCAAACTCCATTACATTCCTCATCTATTCTACAAAAACGTGTATTGAATATTTGTTCATAAGACATACCACTTGCCTATTAACTACATGTGCTGATCCAAACTCCATTACATCATTGTTTGGGTCCACAAAATATGTAACAGAAAAATTCATGTCTTTAATGTGGTCAAAGGCTGATGATTTGCGTCAAGTATAAACATAGAGATCATTTAGATTTATCTACTCTAATACATTTAATATTCTTATTCTTAAAAGAACTCCCTGCCAAAGTGCAGACTATACTCATGCATTATTCAATGCGAGCTCAACTAGTCGGTTTTACTTGTATTTTGTTAAAGGACTTAGACTGGTTCGCCATAAAAAAAACTAGTCTTTCTCCCTCACAAGCTAACTGCCCTCCAACGAAAAAATTGTCTAGATGTGAGAATCATTTCTCAATTCATTTGGCATAGCGGTAGGTGCAACTATTTTACTTAACTAACACAATAACTTAAATTATCTACAATACCGTGTCCACGGTATACACATCATAGGGTGCATCGTCAGGATTGGTTCCAAATGTCCTAAAACTAAATGACTTCATCTGTGTTGACGGTGAAAAATCACCTTTTCACCCTCAACTGACCGGTGAATAAAAGGCGAGCACCAATGTTCTATGCATTAAACTAATAAATTTCCACAAGTTTTAAATGTAAGCTTGTTTTGCAAGGCACAACGGAATATTGGTGCAAAAATGCTTATACTCATACAGAAATATCAAGTATGCAAAAGCACAAGACCCGGCTCCGACATCTCGGCAACTCTTAAAGCAAGAATCAAGGAATAACATAGGAAATCATTATTTAAACCAGAGATTTGATCCCTCCATGTCAAAGCCCTCGCTGAAATAGTCAAAATGGACTGTTGAATCACCCAATTCGTAGTCCATGAGCAGAAGTAGCGCCAATACCAAAATTGAGCACCGGGCTGAAAAACAGCTGGCCGGCCGGCCGGCCGGCCTACCTCTGTCTCCGTTGGTCCTAATCTTCCTCCAGTGGGTTTCATACACCCCATAACATCTAGCACAAGTGCCCATCAAGGTGGAAGACCAATCGACATTACAGAATGGGCTGTTTGGGCCTAAACTTAGCCCTTACTCTACCACAACCGCCCCCACGGGGTCACCGACCTCCAAACCGACACCAGGAACGCATCTGGAGCGTCCACGCGGAAGGCGGTGGCCAACCGCCACAATGGAGGGCCGGCCGGCCTAGTAGGGGGCCGGCCGGCCTACCTT
>LAPY01003064.1:1204-16899 GCA_000970635.1 Eragrostis tef | reverse complement strand
TCTTCGTTCGGCGGCGGTGGTGGTGGGCAGTAAATCGGACATAGCCACAGTGGAGGGCAGATAATAGGGGGCGGGGGTGGAGGGCAGATGATAATAATGGGCGGGGGTGGAGGTGGAGGTGGAGGAGGGGGTGGAGGAGGGCATGGGCATGGGGGAGGTGGAGGAGGGCATGGAGGAAGGCATGGGCATGGAGGAGGGTGTGGGCATGGAGGAGGTGGAGGAGGGCATGGACATGGAGGAAGGCATGTGCATGGACGGGGGCATTTTGGGCATGGTGTAGGTAGGATTCCCTCTGGACCTAGTGGATCGTGGTACAGCGGCATGTACGGCTGGAGCTGCACCGAGGTCAGCTTCGCGCACTGCGGATGCACGACGATGTTGCAGCCTGGGCTTGGGCACCAGTAGCGCATCCCCTCGGTGGGGCGCTTGCAGACGGCACACACCGGTGGCTTCGCACCTCTCGGGGGATTGATGATTTGCTTCAGCGGGTGGACGTGCGTGGCGCTTGCGAGCGGGTCACCCAGTGTCCCGCAGTCGTCGTGGATCTCGACGCCGCACACCATGCATCGGAATCGCCTCTGGTAGGGGTATCCTGGGAGCTTGCAGGCGTCGCAGGTGAAGGCGGTGGGGTGCGTCTGCAGGAACGTATTGATGTGAGCAGGATGGACGTGAGTAATGGGCCATTGAGTGCCACTCATGCGATCCATGGCCGGCGTAGCTCTCTCTCCGTGCAGGCTGCCTTTCTTTCTCCTCTAAAAGGACTGACTGACTCGTGGTATTTATATGTGTAATGCTGCACGCAAGCGGGAAGCAGAGGCTTGCGCTTAAACTCGCTAGATGATGCATACATATGTGAACACATGATCAATGAGTAGCCACATACTAATATAATTTGCCGGGGCGTTTCTTCACCGGCCAGCTAGCCTGCGCGCTTAACTAATTTTATTTGTTATATACATTGCATGCAATACGTTACCAGGTGCAGTTTAGTAAACACAAAACTGTTTAATTACACACGTATAATACAAGAAAAAGTCTGCAGTCTATATATGTTATGAATCTCTTGGCACCTAACAATGACATGCATATAGGCGCCTCGGCCACGCCGGAGATGGCTGAGCATAGTCGTGACTAACGACGTCCTAATCAAGTTTAGAATTTTCTAAGATTTAATAGCGTTGTGCTTTCAGCAGAAAGCAATGTGACCGTCGACAATGAGGCGCCAATTAATGATGACTTAGTCAGTCTCGAGTATTTGCTGGCTCAGTCTTCGAAGATGCTCATGGGGTAGGGCTCACAGAGATAGGGTTTGCGTATGTGCATTATTAAAAGTGAGTGTCTGAGTTATACTGTGCAATCGAAAAAAAATTCTATCTTAGAAGTGCCCTGGTTGACAAGCAAAAGCTATACTTGTATTCCTAACCCCTTGATTCGATCTATGTACAAGTTCTAAAAATAAATGACTTGATCTCAGTCCGGTAAAAATTTGAGCTATGTAATCCTAGCTAATTATGTCCCCAATAACGTCTCATGAGTCATGACTACAAACTTTGTCAAATGTCCCGTTATGCATTAGAAAGGTGAGACGAATTGAGTTAGGAGAAAATTAACCTTGTCACCATTATTTCTTTAGGTTGCCGACAGTTTTGCTTCTCTTCACTATTTTACACACGTCGCCCAATGTTTTCTAGAACAATTTCACATCAACAATTGGCATATTACCCACAATAGAATATAATGCCCAATGCCGAAATTTTTGAGATCACAGAGCCAGATTGGAGCGCAACTCAATGTTTACCAACTGGATTGAACCAATATATATACCTCATGTATTTACTATTCCCATTAAGTGAAGTTTAATAATAACCGGTGGTAATCAACCAACTTTCATCATTCACACAAAATGCCATATAGTTTACATGTGCCGTGTCTTTAGTTCAAAAAAAAAAAACTTATGTCATACATTACGCCAACACCAAGCAACATCATTATACAGATAATATAATGCCACTCCATGATTGGTATTGTGTACTGTTTTTTTTTGGCGAATTGGTGTATTGTATTTTCTGAAACGGTACTAAATAAAATATCTGTGACATTTGTTCACATCTAATCATTCCAAAATTTAAACATAAAGTAATAAATGTCTTAACATGATTAGATATACAAATTTGCAATGAGACCTATCATCTCAAATTTCTAATTGACTCAGATCGAGTCATTTAATTTATGTCTTGCCGTTACCATCCAAGACGACGCCTCACTTACGGGAGGACCCCTTGAACCATTTGTGAAACGTTCAACCTCCCAAAAATAGTCAAGAAAAATGTCCAGACTAGCATAGAAGACGTGACCTCTATCACAGATACTTACACACGGAGCCATGAGTAGTAGGTGTACTAATGGACATACTACCATTCAAATCATTACAACTTTTATATAATTTCAACATTACCAATGAGACTTCTACATTACTCCTTGTGTGAAGCGGTTAAGTTCATGTGTTGACAACATGCCTGATCTTCTGGTATATGCATACCTGACTTCATATCAAAGATCTGTACACATTACTCCATGTGTATGATACAGGTAATTTCGAGTATATTATTCAATGGGCATGCGGGGACATGATTAGTAGTTTTTAGAAATAACAACTAGCAGAAATATTATTTGTAATGACCAAAAACATATCATCTTTTTTTTATGTAAAAGGTCAAATTAGTCATTCACCTATCGTGTCATGTCTTAGTGTAGATGTTGATCTGTTTGCACGTGAAACTACACCAATCAGTTTGCAAGAACAATAATACAGCAAGGGTGCTTATTAAAAGTTTCAACAGGTAATGTTGTTTTATAAGCGCTTCCCATTATACCGCCTGCAATTTCCTTTTTCAAAAGACCCGCAAGCTAGGTGTCCCTATTTATATTAATAAGAAGAAGGTGTCTCACGTTAAGAAAAACGAAGCCAAACCACACAAACAAAGAAAATAAAAAAGCTAACTACAAACTTTCCGTGGGGAGGTCAAAAAAGAAAACAGACACGGACCGCGGGAAAGATCCACCAAGACTCTAAAAATGAACCCAGGGGTTCGACGTCCTCCTGAAATTTCACTAAGAAGAAGAGATCCACCGAAACTTGCTGGGCTAGGCCTCACCGGCATGCGCGGAGGCGGCAGCCCAGGGAGCCAACAGCCCATATCAAGGAGGTGAGCCATAAATCGACTAAGCTGGTGCGTTTTGAAAGAATTGAACCCGGACCGGCTCCCCGAGAGAACTTCGGGTGACCAACCGAGCTGAGGATGCTACGCAGCTCCACCAAGACTCTCTTCATCGATGGAAACCATCGCATACTACCAATCAAGGTGTTGTAAAGTCGCCAATGACAACGGTGGTGGACAACCAACATGGCGAGGAAACTCCAAGACAATGCCTTCAACAAGATGATGACGTCCAAAGAGGTTGTTGTTGCCCAATCGAACTAGTTGATCTTGGGTTTTTACATGAGAATGTACAGAGGCACCTCTATAACCTGCAACGAGGGGAACGACCCCCAAAGGTGTCATCGTTGCCGGCACCAGCAGAAGCCGAGTAGACATTCATCATGTTGAGTTGCCCGGTGTTGGGGCGTAAGTCTGCTCGGTTTTTATCTTAAGGTCACTGCATCTTAGGGGTGAAGCTATGTGAAGCCATAGGTGTACACCGATGGTTTTCAAAATTTTACACGTAAAGCACTGATTATCACTGCTAATCAACGTTGTTGACACCGTCGACGAAGGTTGCTGACACCGGTGGACTTCCGTGCTGCCTGCAAGGATAAAATCGAAGCTAAAGATAAAAACAAATGCCATGTTAACCTCCAGGGGCTAAACTGTAATTATATTCATATGTTTCAAAGGCAGTTTTACATCCAGGCATTAATTAAAATGGTGCAGATTCTACAGCCACAAATTAAAATGGTGACAGTCTTTCTTGAAATCATTAAGCGGACTGCTCCGAGCTTGTTGCTTCTCGTAGAACTGAATCCGCAAAGTAGAGAGAAATATAATCATTAACACACGTTTGAATATCCTTGGCTAGGTAAAGTTCATCATCATTGAGAAGAATGCTTTCCGACACACACAGTCTCATTTTCTGGATCCGATGCTCCAGATCAATAGGCCTACAAAAATTACGTGCATCTTGAATCAAGAGGGGCTCAACCTTCTCATGAAGCAGTTTCTTAGCTTCATCTAGCTCGTTGTCCTCAATGTGATACAATATCTGTGCTTGGTACACGGAAAATAATACTCCAGGATGCTGATAAGGAGGATCAAATTCATTGTCGTGGTAAGCAGCCACAAACTTGTTCAGATAGTTTACAAGTGCTTCCCATTGTCCAGAGCTGCTCCGTCACGTTCCCGTCGCCAGGTGGCTCAGTTTTCAGTTCAGAGAAGCAAAGCCAAGACGCGCGCTCGAAATTGTGTACCATCTGTTTACTTACCGTTCATGGCGTCTGGGTAAGCAGCAGGGGCCTCTTCCTTCTCAGGACCCCGGAATTTCACGTCAATAAGAGGGGAATGAGCGGTGGCAGGCGCCTCGTCGTCCTTGAGCAAGCTCGTCAGCTCGGCGCTGAGGATGCCCGATGACAGCTTCACGAACGGCAGCCGCGCCCTCGCCACCGGCAACTCCAGTCTGTTATAGTCAAAATTGGCAACCCGATGGAGTTGGAGTCAAGGCCGATCGATTCCTGATCGTGTAACGCTGGCTGCGAGCTTTTGAGCTAGACCGCGTATACGGTGCCGTATATGCCGCAAGTCCATGCAGGCAAAGCCCAGGATATGCACGTCCATCGCAGGCCCGTGTAGCGGCAAGGTGCTTTCCAACTTATATACGGTAGCTCTCTTGATTGGTAATCATCCGGATTGATTTTTTTCCTTGTACGGCAGCCGGCCCTAGCTAAGTCCAGTCATCTCTATAAATACAAGCTTAAGGGATACGACCGAACTCTCTTCAGTTCGACAAACAAATCTTTTAATCTCGTTTTTCCTTTTGTTCTAGGACCAGTAGACCTTTGGCGATTTCTGCGGCAAATCGTTCGTCCGGCCTCTGCGTTAGCGAAGACTCTTTGGTGATTTGCTTGAAAATCACCCGTCTGCTCACGTGACGAGTACAAAGGCGTTGGCGGCCGGTCTGGCGGCGGCTTCTTCGTTGTGTTGGCCGAAATCACGCGCCAACACAGTCCCGGAGCTCGCGGCGGCGGAGAAGCGAGGATTCGTCCACGCACTGCGCAAAACCAACCAGGAGACAGCTACGGTTAAAACTGCCACGCACTTACCTTAAGTCTAGCCTCCTGAATTAATTAGTCAAGTTGCAAAGAGCAGAGAAGGATGAAACAGAGCAACCCTACCGCGGCGGCCAACCATTTCGGCTGCCGGCGGTGCGAGGAAACGGAGATACTGCTCGGTGGCGGATGAAGAACGGTGAGTAGGAGGAGGAGGCGGCGGCGGCATACAGCGTGGTCTCTACAGGCGCCCCGGTCCTGCTTACCTGGGCCTAATGTCACCACTTGACAATCATGAGTTGGGCCTAAAATAAAAATCCGTTTTTTTTCTTACCAGAGCTAAACTATATTTTTCTGATTCTAAAAGAAAAAACACTAATTTTCTTGGATATAACAAAGTAAAGTTCTATTACATCGAGCAAAAGAAAGCCAACTTCTACATCATGTTTGATTTATATTATTACAAAAGCTTTCACTTGGTGGAGACTGGATCTTCCACATATATAGGATGCACACAACACAACAAGTTAAGAGGACACAAGCACACATCAAGGAGATAACAAATATAGTTCATTATTTAGAAACTCAACCTATTGCTAAACCTCCAACAATATTGTTGAAAAGATTTGTCTCCAAATGGTGGCATTCGTAGGCTAGCTGAGCTTCTGCCTTGATGACACCTTAGGGTTGTGTGGGTTGCGTTGTAAACAAAATCAAGTGGTGGTGCGTAGTTTACAAAATACTAGCCTCGGCTGGAGTAATGGCATGTCATTGGAATGCTTTATTCTCCTTAATACAAAGACGCATAGTTCTTCTGCGTGTTTGAGAAAAAAAAAATGATGGCATGGAACCCCCCGCCCCTCCCTTCGTAACAATAACTAGTCTACTCTTGTGATTAGACATGTAGATTAATAACAATGTGATCACGTTTTGCAGATTTATCATCACAATACTTCCTTTTATCTAAAAATATTTATCATCACAAATTCACAATTCACTGGCACCATCATCTCCCAGCTTGCACTGAAATACCTCTATCCTTTTACGCGAATTGAAATAACTCTATTATCACTCAAATCACCACTGTAGAAGGTGATCAACTTATTAGAACTGATTTGACACGAGACGAGTGGAAGATAACACATAGACAAACCGTAGAGAGTGTACTGTCACGTGGTGTTGTGACTATAGTGTGCATGTGTAGTGTCTGGACGTGTATAAATTGTGTATGTTGTCGGCATTGGTGCTATACTATCACCAGTCGAGGTTGTCTCCATTCACAGTGCCCTTCCCCGCCTGACAATCGTTGAGCTTCTCATGGCAATCAGCGCACGTGGATTCTTTGCCCGCCTTGCAGTCCGTGAGCTGCGTTTGACACGAATTGCAGACAGAATGAAGCTCGGACAGCTCCACCTTGATGTACTGCAGTTGCTGCTCTAGGTAAACGATCTTCTTCTCCTTCTCCAGCAGCTGCACCTCCATGTAACTGATCTTGGTCTCCTTCTCCTGCAGCTGAACCTCCATGTAAGTAATCTTGATCTCCTTCTCCTGGAGCTGCACCTCCATGAGGTTAACCTTGGTCTCCGTCTCCTGGAGCTGCACTTCTATGCAATCAACCTTCGTCTCATTCTCCTGGAGCTGCACTTCCATGTAATCAACCTTGGTCTCCGTCCCCTGTACTTGCTGCTCCAGCACCTCAATCCCATGTCCAGCATGTTCGACCGAAGGAGGTGACAAAGGTCCAACCGGTACAAACACAGGTCTTGGAGACGTTGGATAGCGACCCCGTAGAACGTTGGCTTGCACAAGAGTCTGAGCGAGAGAAAACATGCATGGCGAACAGCACCATCAGTAAATCACAGGTTGATGATATGCCGTAGTAGTAATATGTAGTGAAGATTAATTAATTTCCGTACCAAGTAGAGGAACCGGTTCATCTCGTTGAACTGAGCCGAGGCGTCCTGCGAGGCGACGATCACTTCGCCCTGCATCGTGTCGAGCATCGTCCGGATGTACCGGTCGACGTCGTCCTTGCCGACCTTTTGCCCGGGCAGGATGGCCGTCGCCGGGTCGTCCGCGAAGCGGCTCCCGAGCACGACGGCGTGCATTATCGCCTGAAAGTTGCGTATGATTCAGTACACGTGTTGGATCAGTGCAAATTACGTGCGTATGGCGATAAACATGGATCAGCCTGCGTGCACTTACGAAGTAGAGGTATCGGTTCATGGCGTGGCTCATGTCGTCGGCTTGCGCCACCGACGCGTCGCGGAAGAAGGACCGGACGTCGGCGTCCCCTGTCTCCTTGTTGGGGATGCACCGATCGATGCCTTCCTCCATAGTGGGCCACACGGGGTGGCGCGAGATGTCCGCGGCGGCGGTGGCGTCGCCGCCGGTGACGACGGTGACCGACGACGACGACCTTCTGCGCCACGCCATGGACCATGTCCAGCCAGAGAGGACAGAGGAGCTGAAGAAGAACGTCCCGACCAGAAGAAGGCACACCAAAGCCCATAGCACTAGGAGACGAATGCGAGAGATCTGTCCCCTCCAGAATCTGATTTTCCGGCTGCAGGTGGCAGCCACCGCCGTCACCGTCAGCTTCAGCCGTGCGAACACGTACTTGAGCATCGCCTCGATCCGTGCTGGCTCATGGTGAGCCTCCTCGACGGGCACCATGTTGATGGGGACTACCTCTTCGTCGCCGGATTCGTCCTGCTGGCTCCCGCCGGAGCCTTGACCTCCATGTAACTGATCTTGGTCTCCTTCTCCTGCAGCTGAACCTCCATGTAAGTAATCTTGATCTCCTTCTCCTGGAGCTGCACCTCCATGAGGTTAACCTTGGTCTCCGTCTCCTGGAGCTGCACTTCTATGCAATCAACCTTCGTCTCATTCTCCTGGAGCTGCACTTCCATGTAATCAACCTTGGTCTCCGTCCCCTGTACTTGCTGCTCCAGCACCTCAATCCCATGTCCAGCATGTTCGACCGAAGGAGGTGACAAAGGTCCAACCGGTACAAACACAGGTCTTGGAGACGTTGGATAGCGACCCCGTAGAACGTTGGCTTGCACAAGAGTCTGAGCGAGAGAAAACATGCATGGCGAACAGCACCATCAGTAAATCACAGGTTGATGATATGCCGTAGTAGTAATATGTAGTGAAGATTAATTAATTTCCGTACCAAGTAGAGGAACCGGTTCATCTCGTTGAACTGAGCCGAGGCGTCCTGCGAGGCGACGATCACTTCGCCCTGCATCGTGTCGAGCATCGTCCGGATGTACCGGTCGACGTCGTCCTTGCCGACCTTTTGCCCGGGCAGGATGGCCGTCGCCGGGTCGTCCGCGAAGCGGCTCCCGAGCACGACGGCGTGCATTATCGCCTGAAAGTTGCGTATGATTCAGTACACGTGTTGGATCAGTGCAAATTACGTGCGTATGGCGATAAACATGGATCAGCCTGCGTGCACTTACGAAGTAGAGGTATCGGTTCATGGCGTGGCTCATGTCGTCGGCTTGCGCCACCGACGCGTCGCGGAAGAAGGACCGGACGTCGGCGTCCCCTGTCTCCTTGTTGGGGATGCACCGATCGATGCCTTCCTCCATAGTGGGCCACACGGGGTGGCGCGAGATGTCCGCGGCGGCGGTGGCGTCGCCGCCGGTGACGACGGTGACCGACGACGACGACCTTCTGCGCCACGCCATGGACCATGTCCAGCCAGAGAGGACAGAGGAGCTGAAGAAGAACGTCCCGACCAGAAGAAGGCACACCAAAGCCCATAGCACTAGGAGACGAATGCGAGAGATCTGTCCCCTCCAGAATCTGATTTTCCGGCTGCAGGTGGCAGCCACCGCCGTCACCGTCAGCTTCAGCCGTGCGAACACGTACTTGAGCATCGCCTCGATCCGTGCTGGCTCATGGTGAGCCTCCTCGACGGGCACCATGTTGATGGGGACTACCTCTTCGTCGCCGGATTCGTCCTGCTGGCTCCCGCCGGAGCCTTGAATCTCGCCCTCCGTCGGTATCGTTGGCGCCTGATTCGGAATTAATGCCTTCTCGTGCCCGCCCGGCTCCTGTTAAAATTTTAGTATAAATAATTAGTAAAGGTTATAATAACTCTGAGGCGACCAAAGCTCTCACTCTCACTCAAGACGAACAGTTCTCTGGTTCACATCAGGCAGGCATTGAGCCTTCTTCAACCACCCGACACAGGTTCACTTCAAGACTTTCTCTCACGCACAGCAGCTGCAGTCAGCTCAGCTCCCTCGCCTCCCGCAAGCCTACCTCGTCGCAGACGGCTTTCCCGCTGCAGGGATCGGCACCTCCACTGCGCTACCTCATCGACAGGTGACACCCACTACGCCGGACTGCTCTCGGCACAATAAAGTTACATGACGCCCATCATGGCTCTTGGCACAATGTTCGCCCCCTAGCCATCGAGCAACTGCGAGAAACACCGCGCCCGAGTGTCACGCCGACAACACTCGGCAAACATTTAAGTTCTGTAGTAAAAAAAATAAAAAATTCAAACAAATTCAACCCCCCCCCCTCCCCAAATTTTTTTTGTCATGATACATTTCATATGTTCTATTGCCTATACAAAAAGTTTTGAAGTGAAACCCCAATTTGACAGTTGTTTTGATTCGAAATCTAAATGAATCCTTCTCAACTCTATGGTTCTTCTTCGGAGAATGTCCAATTTGTAAACAATGTACGTGACAACTTGTACAAAATTTTTTCTACGATTTACCACAACCTCCACGTATGATATGACAATATCTAGACAAGTCTCATGATTTTCAGAGTCTGTTTGCATTTTATAAAATTAAAATACAATTTGACCCCCACGTTCATGGTCATATTTCGTGTACGAGATGCGCTAATTTTTCCATTCATTTCATGGATACGGCATCACATTACACTCAGAAACATGAATATCACTTTTTCATTCACTATATTCTATTATTCGAATCACTTGCAGTTCAAATTTGACTTATCATGAATAAATACTTTAAATGAAATAAATTACCTAAATATAGCAAACGGATAAATAAAAATACCAAATTTTGACATAAAATACCTTGTATACATACATGGACTGCAGAAAAAAAAATTGTGGCAAAACAAAAACTTTGTTGAGTGTCCACCGGAAACACTCAAGGTTAAATATTTGCCGAATGCATGGTGCAGCACTCGGCAAAATTGACTTTTACCGAGTGCCCCTAACGCATACTCGGGAAAGTATTGACGGCCGGGCCTTTCTATAACGGTCGTTGCCGAGTGCCTCCACCTCGACACTCGGCAAAAATTGAAGCTTTGCCGAGCATTTTGTCCTATTTGCCGAGAGCCTGGACAACGATTTTTCCGAGTGCCAAAGTGTTTGCCGAGGGCATGCCCTTTAAGACACTCGGCAAACACCTTGGACTAGACCCGTAGTGACCCCTACCCACCGTCCATAGCTTCCACTCGGCTTCCCCGCCGTCAAGTCCGCTTCCAGTAACCTGGTTGTGCTACATCATCGTATGTGCTACCTCATCGCCCCACATGTCACCCTCCACCTGGATAGCCTATCGTCCCCCATACCTCCCGAAAATGCAACAGCACCCTAATCCAGCGTTTGCGGTGAGGCATCCATCCACATCCACATGATCGTAACAGAAATGCCAGCTTAATTCAGTCGATCGGTGCCGAGAACGTAAATATTTCTCTCAATGATAGGTTTTTGCTAGTTATGGGCATACATCTACTAAAAACATAAAGAACTCGAGAAATTTTCTCTTTTAGCACAAAGGAACATGTAGGCAAGATGGTGGACACTTAAAGGAAATAAAATAGTATTGCACAAAGGAACTTAGCACCGAATTTGTATGGTTAACCGTATGAAAAAAATGTTTCCAGATTTAAGAACTCAGAAGCATGTGGTGCAAGGCAGCAGTGGTGCAACACGGCAAACACTGCATGCTTAAAAAACAATAAATTGATTCAATCACCTGTGGGTCACCCATGTTTGTTGGTATGGGTAGATCCATCTGTCAATCACACTGGCGAATAATACACTAGATTTTTGATGGGGAAGTGTATAACTTTCGGATGGCAAATTGCAATGCCTGGGTTGATGAGGGATTGCATGTATATATAGAGGGGGAGTCAACGGGAAGTCGCCATGTACACATACAATTGCAGCTAAGAGAGAGAGAGATAGAGAGAGAGAGAGAGAGAGAGAGAGAGAGAGAGAGAGAGAGAGAGAGAGAGAGAGAGAGAGAGAGAGAGAGAGAGAGAGAGAGAGAGAGAGAGAGAGAGAGAGAGAGAGAGAGAGAGAGAGAGAGAGAGAGAGAGAGAGAGAGAGAGAGAGAGAGAGAGAGAGAGAGAGAGAGAGAGAGAGAGAGAGAGAGAGAGAGAGAGAGAGAGAGAGAGAGAGAGAGAGAGAGAGAGAGAGAGAGAGAGAGAGAGAGAGAGAGAGAGAGAGAGAGAGAGAGAGAGAGAGAGAGAGAGAGAGAGCGAGCTAAGGCTACTCCCATTGGGAGTTTCATTGTTTGTCTCTTGCATATACTTCTTGGAACCAGTGAGACTGAATAATGCATTGTATGAGTTATTTTAATCATCAAATAAGTGTCGTGTTGCTTATGTTGCGGAAACAACAAAAATGAAATCTCCAATTGAGAATAGCCTAATCAAATCTTTACTTTGATTTTTCTAAAAAATTATTTATCAAATTCTTTAAAATGTAGATTCAATTGCTAACCCCCCCCCCCAAAAAAAAAAACCAATGAGACTAAGAGGAAGACGTACTGACCAACCTCTATCTTTAATATGCATGGTTTTGCCTAAAATATTTGATTAGGCTATATATTATTACGTACCCACCCCCAAGATAAGGTACTGCTGATTTTAGACTTTTGTGTTGATTCGATCAGGTTTGCTCAGCTATTCGTTCTTTGAACTTATGCTCCACACTGATTCAGCTATTTGTCTGTATTTGTAACAAGATTGATGGTGCCTGCCGACAGATCTAGCCTCTTGTAAGCGTTTTTTAGGATGAGTGTGAATGTGTTCTGAAGAATGAAACTTGACGTATGCTTTCAGACACCCTTGTATTTTATAAGGTTGCCTACTGTATTGTGTTTTAAAAATATATTTAAACTTGACCGGCTGTACGTTTCCGGGTCATCTATGCATTGCAGGTTGCTTGTTTTCAGATGTCATATCAATGTTAGTACTATAACATAAGAACTCATGCCAGCATTATCTGGACGGAAGTGTGTTCTTGACTTCTTGTTTTTGATACATGCATGAAGGAAACGCGTAGCTGAGCATGCAAGGCTGTCGCTCGTTTGTCTTTCACGCGTATATGCCGGGTAATTGCTAGAACCTTATTACTTATTAGCTTCGGAGCAAATTCCTGAATGGACATGCGTACCTTACGACCTCGACACCACCGAAATTATGTACCCTGATCGATGCCAGCTGAGGTCATTGCTGATTAGTTTAGGCTAACGCTTTTCTTTTCCTCTCTTGATGATTTTTTAGTCTTCTCTCATTGGCTGGAGATTTGGAAATCGCCTCAGATGGGATAAACTTGTTTCAGAACTGATTAGAGGTAAGAACTGCTGATCGAGTGCACAAGGAGGTACGCGCCATGTTCGATGCCTCAATTTTCGTCCAAGTGGGCGATGGCACCCTATCCTTCTTTTTGACCGACAAATGGCTGGACGGGTCCTCTATCCAGGACTTAGCCCCTGACCTTGACCTTGTGCGCGCGAGCCATTGCGCTGCGAATGCGGAAGAACAGAACAGTGCGCCAAGGAATGACCAACAAGCAATGGATTCGAGGTATCATCAGAACTCTCATGCATGGTGGTGGCCATACTGCAATACCTGGACCTATGGTGCCGGCTCCAATCAGTGCACCTGACTGAGGAACCGGATCAAATTCGATGGAAATGGACAGCGTCCATGCGGTACACGGAGAAATCAGCGTATGATATGTTCTTCTGCGGAGCAGTGCAGTTGGAGGGAGCAAAGCTGATATATGGAAGAATTGATCACCTCCTAAGGTCAGGTTCTTCCTCTACCTAGCCTTACTCAAACGTACATGGACAGTGGAAAGGAGGAAACGGCATGGACTGCAAGACAATGACACACATGCGCGCGCTCTGCGATCAGGCTCCGGAACATGTCGAGCCCCTACTAGTTCACTGCCCTGCTGCACGCCAAATCTGGTGGGCTCAGGCAGCATTTCATCAAATCGCAAGCGAACGAATTCATAGACTGGTGGCTTGTCCTTGAGAGATGGCCTCTCCCCAAGCAAACGCGCAAAGATCTAGACACCATGGTGCAGCTAGTGGCCTGGAACATTTGGAAGGCACGAAACGATCAGTGTTCAACCACGTGACTACAGCACCGGCCCAGATCGTCTGTAACATCAGAGCCGAGGCTAGGCTATGGGTCATGGTCGGTGCAAAACAATCAGGTTGCGTCATGTTGCGAGAGTAGGCTTAAGTTTTTTTTTTTCGGGTAGTAGGCTTAAGCTCTAGGTAGGTACTCTTCGGTGCTTAATCTCTGTTCTCAATGTAAGGCTACGAAGCGATCGCCTTGTGCCATCGTGTCATGTAAACGGTCCTTCGGCCATTAGAAATCAATTGTGTGAATATTGACACTCAGCGTACGTGTTGTAGCCACATCTCTTAAGATTAACCTAAATCGGCAGTCCCTCCTTCCAAGTAAAATTCAATCTGAGCCCTTGATTATCCAAAATAAAAAGTAAATAATAAATAGAAAATAAATGCAGCCAGCCCTCCTATTATGGTAACAATGCCACGTCGGTTAAATTCCGTTAAAAACTTTTCAATCCGCATTATTCCTTCACGGAAAATCAGCTCGTCCGTTTTTGTTAGGTTTGTTACGCTTTTTGTTTCCTAACAAAGGCTACATTACATATCAAATAATTCCATAACGTACGAAATCCACACCTTTTTCTAAAATCCGGTCCTATTTTCACTCCCACAAAATCGCCAGCAGGTAACAAGTCCACACGTGTGCACCTTTTTGTGTGAAATCTGGCAATCTCCATGCACATATGTTTGTTATTGTAAATTATACGTGCCAGTCTCTTCTACCTGTATGCACACATGCACACATACTCACGAGGTGTCACGTTACCTTAACACGTTATATCAAAAAAAAATCTTGAATGTCAATGATTTTTTACTTGACACGTTCCTCCCTTTTTTCTCACGTCAACTAATCGGCAAACAAATCTGGATGAAATATCCCTTACGTGATTTTGTTCTTAAAATAAAAGTACTTTTCATAACAGAAAATAGGAAATAATAAAGTAGTTATGGGTGAAGTCTTGCAACCTAAGGTGCAAGAGTTCATCTTGTGCCTCGAGATTTACTCAAATGGACGGCTCATAGTTATTTAGGACTACCGTAGCAGGAGCCAAGTATAATGAGACAGATCGATAAGGTTACATGTATCATGATGATCGCCACGACATCTATCTATCATGCACGTACATGGAAATTAATAGTGATATATAGTTTGAAGACAAAGACCTGGGCATCGAGGTCGTTTTTGCTTTCACATTGAATATTACAGGTACTATACGTGCTAGTTGTGCAGCATAATCTAGTGTGCACACAGGAATATTATGCTTTGTAGATCAAGATAGAGCTAGGGTTAGTTGGTGACCGGTCCTCACGAAGTGAGCTAGCTGGCTTTTTTTTTCTTTGCGAAGAGCTGGCTTATATATGTATGGCCGAGGAGATCACGCCCCAACTCACAGTTAGTTGTACATTCAAATAAGAGCAGGTATTCTCCCGCCTCGTCGCTGCCCGAGCTGAGGTGGAGGAGAGAAGGGGCCAAAAATTCTTCATGCCGGCGCCTCACCATGCACCCGCACTCAGCCGGCGTTTCCCTGCTTTTTCTTCTCTCCCACCACAGGGGCGGGCTCAGGATTTAAATGATGTGTCGGCGTTGTGAAACCGGCCGACAAGTAAATTTGTATTCGGGGGCTTGACACTCGTTCTTGACGGGATTTCAGAGAATTTGAAGACGGCGGTTTATACTGGTTCAGGCGATCGAAGCCCTACGTCCAGTTCGAGAGGGATGTATGTTTCTGTTTGTGGTGAAAGGCTACAAAGTTCGTGAGGGAGGAGAAGGACTCCAGGCCTCTGTGTGTGAGACTGTGTGTATGGGTCTTGTGAGATTTCGCTCTCCTTCCCCGTGCGCGTGGCTTCCCTTTTATAGTCCAAGGGGTAAGTCCGCTTACAGGTGGGGTCGGCGCGACCACGCGTCGGCGCGTCCGTGCGTGGTCCGCCACGGGTGCTTGGGTCACGTGGGCGGGGCGGCCACGCGTCGCTCCACGCATGCCGGGTCCGCCTCGGAAGCTCCGGTCGTGCGGCGTCCTGTCAGCACAGTGACCAAAACGGGAACCGAT
>LAPY01003063.1:25131-40628 GCA_000970635.1 Eragrostis tef | reverse complement strand
TACAGTTAGTTTTGTAATTAAACTTTATTTAATACACTTAAATGACAAGATTTTTTTTAAGACCCCTCTAAACTTTAGACCCTGTGAAACGAACACCCCCTAAGGATGCAACAACCTGCAGCTGCAGGCCATTGGTTGAAGCTGTAAAGAAGATAAGGTGCCTGCCTACTGCCAGACAAAGCGAAGGCATGAATCAACAGAAACCCTTAGAAGAATCCAAACGCACAGAAAGCCACGCATGTTGTCTACCAGGGGCAGTTCATGATAAACATCGTAGCAGGGGAAGAAACGGACACAGGTCTGTCACATATACTCACAGATGATTCAGAGGACAAGATGATATGGTTGGTGCACACCTTCCAGGAATCTCCCTGCAGCCAGAAAGTCACGCTGCCCGAGCCATGGCATAGAGCACCAGGGACGAAATATCCTCAAATACGACAGCTGACCATCTGCTACTGTATCATCAGAATGCAGCAGTTAAGAACATGTGATGACTGTCAGTGAGGGACAATAATACTGTAACAAACAGATGATGATAATGTGCAGCTACTGTTTTCGACAAAATATGGTAATTGCGGAGGTTAACTCTTTCCATGTTACTAGTAAGGCATGTACTTTATGATACAGACGATCTGCCACTACGAGTCTAGGTCCACCCCCTAAATAAACATGAATCAGAATCAAGGAGACGTCAAAATACTCTGTATTCACGTCAGGTTCTCCAGGTCATGGAAGTATGAGCACTGATAAGAGAGCAGAGAGTGGGCCTAGTAGCAACAGTTCACAGCTAAGAAAGAAGGCCATTAATTGAATTCACAAGATAAGCAGAATGAAAAGTATGTGGTAACATCAGTTGATGACAAATGAAAACAGAGGCCATGAGTACACGTATTCTTCAAAGGATATTTTGACCGGAGCTTTTGCAGCAAAACAAAGTGATGATATATGCCTTCAAAAAAAAAGTGATAGGAATATAACTGATATTTTTTACCCTTTAATGTTGCCAGCTACTGCACTCCTGGAGGAGCCTCAGTATTGGTCACCCCACTGCAGAATATTTATGCTCGTTAAGACAGATTTGTGGTACAATGAGACTTCACATGTTGATTAATAGTAGCTTATAAATATCAGAAGACAAATAGTATAGCCAGCACAGTTATGTTTACTGGTATCAACTAGTTTTCTTTGTGAAGTAATACCAGTAACTTGTTCTAAGAAAGAAGTATCGTCATCAACCTACAGTCATATCATGCACCCGGTATGTCACTGCCTTCAAGTAATGGTATTGTCAATATTTTTCATATGTATCTTTACTTGCATTCAAGGGTTTATCTTAATAATCTGATAATGAAGCAACGGGTCCATCCTTTATGCAATCTGTGTGAATGCTTTGGCGGAAAATCGAAGGCTTAAGGCATGGAGAAGGGAAAATAATAGAACTTAAACAAAGTAGTAGCATTGTTGACCAATGATTTTTCTGTTCCAATGAACAAAATTGAAATGCTGAAAATCATAGAATTTTTTTATCATGAATTCATAATATACTAAGCTAAGAGCATGCTTTCATGCACAATGCAGACTAATTGTGCAAGCACACTTGCTTGCACACTCAAGATCCTGCACTCAATCCATACTCCATGTCTTTCTTTTTTTTTCGTGAAAAGACCAGGTGACGAAACAACATAGGTAACCTACACAGGTAAGAGATAACACGGTGGTTATACGAACAAGGAGGAAACTCAAAATCAATGAAATGAGGGTAAAAGAATTCAACCTTTTTCTCTCAACCGTGCTGCCCATTGAACATCCACTTAGCTCTGCTTCGCTCATGTGACTCAAACTCTTTTCATTTTTCCAGTGGACCACCCTGTTTTCCATTTTTGAGGAAGTAGGGCCACCTTATTTCCATGGGCAAGGTCCTAAGGTAAAAGAAATAAAACCAGAATCAAAAGTAAGTGGCTAAGTGAGGGGCAAGACTTGGGCTTAAGTAGGTAAAGTAGTATGTGAAAAATTGCATAATCTACAATAAGATGCATGAAATCTGTTGAAAAGCAAGAAAGCCGGTCCTTTAGGAGGAGCTATTCATGTTACTTTTCTTGCATTTAACCTGATAACAAGGAGCAAAATTTTGCAAGTCTATCAGAATACTCTCCTAAAGTTTCAACAGCAGCATTACAAACACTGGACCCTGCTTGATGTGTATACGCACTGATAACTTTGTCAGGTACAGACAGCTCTGGGCTCTGGCAAACACCCACGCGATTCTGACCCTAGTTGTTCCTCACGACTCACAAGTCATGATGGCTCTAGCACAACTGTGTTACCATGGTTGCAAGAAGTAGAGTACTAGTTATCGTGATCCGGTACGAAATCACGAATAGCATTTTACTGGCTCCCAAGTCATGTTACCGGTCTTTCGTAAAAAAAAAAAGAGAGTAATGTGACTGCCGCCAGCCCAGTGATGACAGCGCACACCAATACACCATAACAGTTCAGTGGCACGCCCTACCATAACTGCCTGGTTTCACACTTGCACTTCAACTGAACATGAGAAAAGCGCATGTCATGTTCTACCAAATTCCCAAGTTCACAGTATTTTAGCCCCGATTGCAGGCTTGCGTCCTTAAATTCAGTAACACTACCATATCATAGTCGCTGAACGCAACCAGTAACCCGGCCACTTTCCGGATGTGTAGTGCAGGCTACAGCGCGTCAAACCGCATAGTTCCCCTCCCAGCTCGATTGCTAATTTGGACATTTGGGGCCGTCAAACTAACCATGAGGGAGGCACACGCAACCAAACCAAAATTCCCAGCCCATGCCAACCGGAGAGACATCTAAAACACCCGATCCAAGCTGCGCGCCACCGTATTCTCCCTTTCCCTCAACAGAAATCGCCTCGACGGCTCGACCCGAGGCGCGCGTAAGCAAACCCTAGCAGGGGCTAGCGAGTAGAGACAACGACCAAGACGAGATCGGTTTGTGCGTACTGTACCCTGCGCGCGGGAGAGCCGGAGGAGACGAGCGGCGCCGGCAATGATCAGGTCAGCGTCCGTTGGGGGAGAAGGCTGGAGCCTCCCAGCCGGTGCGAGGAGGCGTCGCCGCCGCCGCCGTGAACAGAGGCGGAAATGGTGGTGTTCGCGCGCTCGCCGCGACTGCGGCACGGGCGCGCGTGCAAGAGCAGAGAGGCTCTTCCATGGGCTTTTCACCGTACCATGGGCTTAATCTGGTCGTGGGATTCGTCCGTGGCCCAGTAGGTGCTATTTTTTGGGGGAATATTTTCAAGCAGACCGAAAAGCAGTAAATTTCAGTTCGAACAATCTGACCTGTGCAATAAAACGCAACAAAACAATACATTCTTTTTCACTGTCCCCGGGTTTCTATTTCCTGACGCAATCAGTCAATTCATTAGTAAAAGTAGGAAGGACTATCGTTATTATTTTATTTCGTGGGAGTTTAATTTTTTTCTTGCTCCTTCCATGATTTATTATTCGGGTTAATTTTTTTAAATACTGATTATATCATACACACTTTCTTAAATATTTCCAAAAAAAAAAACTAAAGAACCCCACGTTTTCTCCGCCTGCTTGCAGCAAATAAGTCATCAACATCTTGTTCATAAAACGTTTTTTTATCACTGCAAATCGAAGACATGAACGGGTCATAAAAGATAAATAGGTCGAAGGCAAAACAATTTTAGAAAAAAACTTATTTGAAACAAACAAATTTTGGTAAAATTACCAAATTTTGGCAGAGCAAACCTACCCACTGGAGTGATTCAAAACCCAAGAGAGCAAAACCCCAAAGGCCCCGGGTCGACCCCAGTACAGTACCCCACCAGTGCCACCAACACCATGGTGCGCCCGCGCCCCGGCCCAGCCGCCGCCGCCGCGCAGCCCGAGCTGCCCCGTCTCGCCTCCCCCGAGCGGGCTGGCGGACGCCTGGACGGAGGCGAGGTGATGATGGTGCGCCGCTCGTGATCCTCCGCGACGCCACCACCGTCTCCGAGTGCCTCCACTCCTGTGAGCCCCTCCCTCCATCCCCGCTCGCATGCGCCGCGGATCGCAGGGGCCGCCGTGTGCTGTTGTTTCTTGATCCCTGAAATGGGCACACCCTCAAATTTTGTTCCTGAATTTTTTCCCCCTTTATTATAAAGTTGTTCGTTATTCACACAAGCAAAATTGCTCTTGATTAGCTTACACTCCGTTCTTCTTATGAACACCTGTTGTTTAGGAGATGGGCATAGGTGCCGATCATATGATCTCCATGTGGGTTTGTGCCTGTGCGCTACTGCACGCTTGCTTGTGAGTTTAGAGTACCCCTCTTAGGGCCATCAGTCTGAGGCTGCTGAACTGAATTGTGCATTGCACTTAGTTATATACAAAATTAGAAATGCCACCGCAAAATTACGGGTGCTGGTAAGCGTAATTGATACTCTTTTAATGTGCGCCTCAATATAATGATGCTGATTGCTGAACACCTGACCATATACAATGGGTGCTGGTGGTGTGGTATACTAGTCTCCGCTGCATGATCATCATGCCAAATTCTGTGGAAATACCTCACACGGTCACACCCGCTTGTTTATGGAAATTTCATTGGATGATGGGTCAGCCAACTGGCTGCTGTTGCCCATCAAATTTAGGGGCGAGGGCAGAGATCGATGTGGATAACTTGTATACGTATATATTTGTATGTACCTCGTTTTTTATGCGAACTAAGAAATGTTTTCATTTTCCTTAATTTGTTCGGCATTGGTATGGGCAAAACTTGTCACAAGTCTCAGTTGCACTTGCTGTCATCTTTCTGTCACTTACCCGTTGGGCCTTTTCATGCAACTCACCGTTATTACATAAAGTCTCGGGAATGATTCAATTTTTACATTTTCTTGAAATTCACTTTTATTTTTCAAAGCTCTTACCTGTAGCTTTAATGTGTAAACATACTGATCTTATGATGTGTTTTGATCAGTCTGCAGGAAATGCATATTTCAGAAGCTAGAGGATGAGGATATCAATTGCTGCCCTACATGCACCATCGATTTAGGCTGTGCTCCACTTGAGAAGCTCAGGTCTTGTTTATTTCCCTCAATATTTGCATTGGATCTGCAAGTTTAGCTAGGTGGTAGAGGCGTAGAGCATCAATTACTGATATGTCGATGTGCTTTATGTTGCCCTTTTCTTTCTTGACTCTGCCACTGCAAGTGAGTGAACATTTTGCTGTAGCAGCTAAGGTAGATTGACTTAACCATTTTTTCAGTAATGATGTTTACATCTGTATTTGTTCTACCCCTCAATGAATTCGTAGTATCTCATGCTGTTTCTCCTGAGAAAACATTGCAAGCCACCATTGCCATTCTCAATTCATTTAGCATGTCTGCTCGGCTGTCCTTTTGACCTTCAGATGCATGTAGTTGCTTCCTCTAAGCCCTCCTGTGTATCACACACAGATCTTGTTTGTGACTCATCAGCACAAATATGATACACTAGTCAGTGTTTATCATCAGTTTGTGGCAGTAAACAATTCTCTAGTTGTTTCTTCCCTTACTATATGAAAATGATGATTAATGTACTACTTTTTTAGGAAAAAATAATATGTACTACTGAACTTGGAATTCCCTTATGGCTGTACAAGTTTCCCTTTAGGCTTTCCTATATCAAACTTTTTTTCATTGTTAAAGCATTTCGTGTTTCTTTGAATGACAGAGTTGATCATAGCCTGATACGCATAGGGTTAATGGTATTTCCTGCGAAGAGGCGCAGGGTCGAGGAAATCTCACCATTAGATCCAGCTTTAGTTTCTCCACCTTCTCCTTCACACCCAGTTCTTGAGGGATATTCTTCAGCAAAGAAAACTGATGCTTACATGATGGGCGAGCCAATGAACGTTGAAGCTGAAACAGAGGCAGGTGAAAGGCTTGTAATGGAAGCCATTGCGTGTCCAACCAAACCCATAACCTCAAGCCCATATTCTGCAGTGACAACAGGAGCTAGACCTGCATCGCTGGCATCTTCAACTGACACCGAAAAAGGGCAGGGAGGTGCACAAAAGGAGTGCGCACAATTGGCTGAGAGAGGACAAAGCATAGGAGAGCTCCATGGAGCAATGCAGGGGCATGGGACTGAAGTAAGTAGACGAGATAAATTTCCACACCATGCTGGTAATTTTTTCTCACAACCTCTTTCTATTTCTTAAATAGAATCACACACCCATATCCGAGTTGGCCATTCAGTTTGACGAATGCAAATGCAAAAGCCATGACCTAGTCGTGAATCAAGCGATGCCACAAGAAAGGTGAACGAAAAATGCTTCCCTTGTGTTTTACTGTTGTTTCTGTGAACTTTTTCGCATGTTGATATATTATTGCCCTATGCATAAGTACACCTGCCGAAGAGGTAGGCTTATTGATAGTCACTGTCGAGAGAGAGAGGAGGATAGAGGTGGCAGCCCCGATCGCATGCGCCGCGGATCGCAGGGGCCGCCGTGTGCTGTTGTTTCTTGATCCCTGAAATGGGCACACCCTCAAATTTTGTTCCTGAATTTTTTCCCCCTTTATTATAAAGTTGTTCGTTATTCACACAAGCAAAATTGCTCTTGATTATCTTACACTTCGTTCTTCTTATGAACACCTGTTGTTTAGGAGATGGGCCTAGGTGCCGATCATATGATCTCCATGTGGGTTTGTGCCTATGCGCTACTGCACGCTTGTGAGCAGTGGCGAAGCTAGAGCTTCAGCCACCCGAGTGCACATATCTTTGTGGTGCCTCCTCTGCTCTTGTGGACAGGGCTTCACAACGGCTGCATGGTGCAAACTTTTAGCTGAAGATGGTGCACACATGGTAAAAATCGGTTGCCAACAACTGAAAATTTCTTTGAACCCTGGTGCCAGTGCACCAGGGAAGGCTAATGTGGCTTCGCCACTGCTTGTGAGTTTAGAGTACACCTCTTAGGGCCATCAGTCTGAGACTGTTGAACTTAATTGTACATTGCCACCACAAAAGAACGGGTGCTGTAAGCGTACTTAATTGATAGTTCTTTTTTAATGTGCGTCTTAATATAATGATGCTGATTGCTGAACACCTGACCATGTACAATGGGTGGTGTGGTAAGCTAGTCTCCGCTGCATTCTTATCATGCCATTTTTTTGTGGAAATGCCTCAAACCCGCTTGTTTATGGAAATTTCATTGGATGATGGGTCAACTAGCTGCTATTGCTGATCAAAGTTAGGGTGGAGAGCAGAGATCGATGTGGATAATTTGTATACGTATAAGTTTGTATGTACCACGTTTTTATGTGAACTAAGAAATGTTTCCATTTTCCTTAATTTGTTCGGCATTGGTATGGGCAAAACTTGTCATAAGTCTCAGTTGCACTTGCTGTCATCTTTTCTGTCACTTACCCGTTGGGCCTTTTTATGCAACTCACCATTATTACATAAAGTCTCGGGAATAATTAATTTTTTACATTTTCTTGAAATTCACTTTTATTTTTCAAAGCTCTTACCTGTAGCTTTAATGTGTAAACATACTGATCTTATGATGTGTTTTGATCAGTCTGCAGGAAATGCATATTTCAGAAGCTAGAGGATGAGGATATCAATTGCTGCCCTACATGCACCATCGATTTAGGCTGTGCTCCACTTGAGAAGCTCAGGTCTTGTTTATTTCCCTCAATATTTGCATTGGATCTGCAAGTTTAGCTAGGTGGTAGAGGCGTAGAGCATCAATTACTGATATGTCGATGTGCTTTATGTTGCCCTTTTCTTTCTTGACTCTGCCACTGCAATTGAGTGAACATTTTGCTGTAGCAGCTAAGGTAGCTTGACTTAACCATTTTTTCAGTACTGATGTTTACTTCTGTATTTGCTCTACCCATCAATGAATTCGTAGTATCTCATGCTGTTTGTCCTAAGAAAACATTGCAAGCCACCGTTGCCATTCTCAATTCATTTAGCATGTCTGTTCGGCTGTCCTTTTGACCTTCAGATGCATGTAGTTGCTTGCCTCTAAGCCCTCCTGTGTATCATACACAGATCTTGTTTGTGACTCATCAGCACAAATACGATACACTGGTCAGTGTTCATCATCAGTTTGTGGCAGTAAACAATTCTCTAGTTGTTTTTTTCCCTTACTATATGAAAATGATGATTAATGTACTTATTTTTTTAGGAAATTAATATGTACTACTGAACTTGGAATTTCCTTTATGGCTGTATCAGTATCCCTTTAGGCTTTCCTATATCATCATTGTTAAAGCATTTCGTGTTGCTTTGAATAACAGAGTTGATCATAGCCTGATACGCATAGGGTTAATGGTATTTCCTGCGAAGAGGCGCAGGGTTGAAGAAATCTCACCATCAGATCCAGCTTTGGTTTCTCCAGGTTCTCCTTCACACCCAGTTCTTGAGGGATATTCTTCAGCAAACAAAACTGATGCTTACATGATGGGCGAGCCATTGAACGTTGAAACTGAAACAGAGGCAGGTGAAAGGCTTGGAATGGAAGCCATTGCGGGTCCAACAAAACTCATAACTTCAAGCCCATATTCTGCAGTGGCAACAGGAGCTAGACCTGTATCGCTGGCATCTCCAACTGACACCGAAAGCGTGGGAGGTGCACAAAAGGAGTGTGCACAATTGGCTGAGAGAGGACAAAGCGTAGGAGAGCTCCAAGGTGCAATGCAGGGGCATGGGACTGAAGTAAGTAGACGAGATAAATTTCCACACCATGCTGGTAATTTTTTCTCACAACCTCTTTCTATTTCTTAAATAGAATCACACACCCATATCCGAGTTGGCCATTCAGTTTGACGAATGCAAATGCAAAAGCCATGACCTAGTCGTGAATCAAGCGATGCCACAAGAAAGGTGAACGAAAAATGCTTCCCTTGTGTTTTACTGTTGTTTCTGTGAACTTTTTCGCATGTTGATATATTATTGCCCTATGCATAAGTACACCTGCCGAAGAGGTAGGCTTATTGATAGTCACTGTCGAGAGAGAGAGGAGGATAGAGGTGGCAGCTGAATTTACTGTTTCTTCAGTGGTTGAGGTTGCTGCGGCAGAAAGCGCTGCACTGCCTCCTGTTGCTTTACAAAGCAAGACACCTGAGTTAGAGCTTGAGGTGATTGATGAAGCCAAGGAGGCTTTTTAACTTAGGGATTTATGACTGATAGCAATACCAATCGATTTCTAATTTTCTAACATGTGTGTCAGAATACTACAAGAGCATCGGAGACATTTGAAGTCTACATGGGCCGACGCAAAGCCTTAGAGGCAGAATGCCAGACTAAGAGGGTGAGTTTTCTCAAATTTCCTCAAGGAATTTTCCAAGAACAAAAGTTTACTTGTCATTAAATACCATTTTCAGAGAACTGGAAATTGAAAAAGTAGAAAAGGCTGCTGCTTTTGAGAGAGCAAGAATTCTTGAAGAGAAGCTGGAAAGAGATTCTGATGTAGCCCAGAATACTGCAAGAATGTTGGAGATGGTCCAGGACTACAGAGGCCGAAGCCAAGCTCTAGGGATAACGAATGCTACATTAAGAAAGAGAGTTGTCTCGTACATTCTTTTGACAAGCTTTTTAAGAGCTGTAAATACTTAGTATTCGATTTATTTCGATCTCATTTCAGAGAATTGGAAAATGAAAAATTAGACAAGGTTGCTGCTTTTGAGAAGATAAGAGTTCTTGAAGAGAAGCTGCGGACACAGTCGGAGAGGCTTCAGACACAATCTGAGATAGCAGAAAAGGCAGAAACTGCCCAGAGACAACTACTCCAGGACTACCTGATACTGGAGTCAGAGATTGATGCATGGAAGCTACTCTTCTCGGATTACCAGAATCTCAAGTCAGATTTTTTAGCGAAAAGTGAAGAGCATGCTACCCTCCTGTATAATATTGATAACCTTGAGAAAGAGAAGACATGTATAAGTTCTGATTGTTCTTACATCCTTCAAATTTTTTATCATGAGTTAAATCTTACATCATGTTTCCATATTGCAGGTCTAGAATATCAAGTTGATCATCTGGCCAAATCCTTAGCTCGGAGGAGTGCAAGAATATTTGAGAGACTTGAGGCCTACGTTGGTCGAGACCAAGATTCCAGGGCAAAGAATGCGAAGCTAAGAGAGTGAGTTTCTCCAAAAGATTCTTGGTTAATTGTTTTCATTTTTCTTCTAAGAGCACAGTTCATTTGTTACTCGATCTCAATTTCAGAGAACTGGACGACGAAAAAGCAAAACAAGCTGCTACTTTGGAGAGGGCAAGAACTCTTGAAGAGATGCTCCGAAGAGAGTCTGAGGCAGCCCAGAGGACGGAAGCTGCTTTGAGACAATTCTTGATGGACCACCGTGCTCTGGACTTGGCCCTTTCAGAGGAAAATGAATAGCATGCCAGGGTCGAGCACAGTTTTTTTTTGTACCAGTTCGTTGAAGGTCCAAACACAATGTGTGTTAGCGAAAGAGGAGACCAGCTACTGCTCTACTTATCTCTTTGATAATTTGAGCCACACCATTGGATAAGCTCAGGTCCTTTTTGTTCCCGTCCACTGATGTCATCAGTGTTCTAACAATGCTGCATTTTACACCGTTCTTTTTCGCTGAACTGGTGGGCTCTTTGGGTATATATGAGTGATACTGGAATGGGATTTGGTATGTTTGCAAGCCATGAGAAAAAAAAAATCTGTAAGGCAATGCTTGAAGAGCTATTTACAAGGTGTCGTCAGCTCTACAGTTCAGCTTGGCTGGGCTGCTGAACTGTCTACGATGTTCAGCGTACGGTCGTCTCATCATTCTCTGCTTTTTTTTTTTTGAGACCAATCATTCTCTCATTGGATATGACTGCACAGTAGAAGGCCGTTTCCTCTGTTTGGGCCTAGCACTTTCTTTTCTTCCAGCTGGCCTGCTTGGAGCCCAGCCGGCGCGGCCCTCAAGTACCTCCTCTCCTCCGCGTGCGGAGTGCCCATGCGAAATCCCAGCGCTGCCCTTCTCCTTGCTTGCTGAGTTGGGGAGGGGTTCCTCACTCTTCAGAAGCCCTCGTCGCCGCTAGCCGTAGCTGCGACCGCGCTTCCCTCCCGACCTCACATCCCTCGCGGGTCTCCTCCCATCGCCCCACCTCACCGGCCTCCCATCTCCTGGGCGGGGCTTCGTCACCAGGCCGTCGCATCGCCGGCATTTCCCTTCCGCCGCAACCTTTGAAAACCCCAAAAAGGTGAGACCTCGCCTCACCTAATGTCCTTTCGTGATCCGAGGTTCTGCAATTTTACCATGCTACAACTTGATGCTTTCCTCCCTTAATTGCACCTATTTTAGCTGCTGGTCGGGGTAAGCCGTCACATTATTCCATTGTTCAAAGGACGGAATTTTGATAATTATTCTTGTTTTGCTGGGTTCAAAGTAGGTACCGAAAGTAGATCCTGAATGCTAGCCGAGTAGCCATACATAATTATAAACCGTTTGATGCAAACTATTTCGGAAGTATACATGCCAGGGTCTACTGAAGGGACTGAAGTGTAATCCCTCCTAATTTTTTTTATGCTGATGTTAGGACAAAAATTTCATTATCTTTTGAGCCAAAAATGTTGTCCTAATGTTATCAATAAAAACCCAGAGTGATCCTAAATGCCAGACGAGTAGCCATACATAATTGTAAATCGTTTGATGCAAATTATTTCGGAAGCATACATGCTAGTCTCTACTGAAGGGACTGAAGTCTGATCCCTCCTATTTTATTTTTATGATGACGTTAGGACAACAATTTCGTTACTTTCTGAGCCAACAATGTTGCTAATGTTATCAATAAAAACCCAGAGTGATAGTGCCGATTTTGTTTCTCGGAGAAAGGGCTGATTCTTTCATATGTTTTTCTTCTCTGAAGCTGCATATCAGCTTTTAACTGATGCTACTGTAGCCAAACAGTTTGGGAAACCAACTGAGACATTGATGTGGAAAACGGAAATTTTTGGTCAATGCTCACAAAACAACATGCAATGTACATTTTATATGATGTAATTGGATTTTTGGTGTAGAAATCATAATGAGGAAAAGAGCCCGGAAAGCTTCTCCACTGGTGACAGAAGGTGGTGGCTCCTCCGATACCACTCCCGTGCAGTCTGTATGGGAGGGAGGTGGTGACTCCTGTGGCGTCATGAATATGGAGGTGATGGTGCATCGCTCCAGCGTCGCACCGTGTGTCAGCTGCTTGCTCTGTGGTGGATTCCTCCGTGAGGCTATCACCATCCCCGACTGCCTCCATTCTTGTAAGCTCCACCTCTACCCCTACCATACGGTTAATTCTTTAGGCCCTGATTGGTTTGTGCCCTGAGTAACTTGGTCAAATGTTGCTAGCCTCAATTTTGCTGGGAGTTGGCTAGAAAAATAACATAGAATATGTGAGCAATGAGTCATAGACACATGCCATAGTTTAACCAATAAACCAAGCACAGTTTTTAAGGAGTCACCACTAACTGCAAGGTTGGTCGGGACACAGACAAAAGAGTTTCAGGAATTCACCTTCATAGTATCTAAACAGAGTCTTTATCCTGTAGATTAGTTACTTTCCTTTGCAATTTATGGATGAAATGGTGATGAACACCTTTGCTGTACAATCTATTTATGAGGACTCCAATTTGCTTTGTGAACGGAATGTCAAGTGATTGGGGGTGACTATCAAAGTTAGGGTTAATCATGAAGAGTTAATGATAGTATAAATAGTTTAATTGTGTTTAAATCACTGATTTCATTTTCTTTTGTCTGTTTGCTGTAGATAATCAGAGGTTAAGTTTAAATTATTCACACCGTTTGATTTCGCTTACCTGTTGCACTTTTGATTTTTCTGGGGAGTGTCACACGGATCAGTTGGTTTAGAACCTCAGAATTGATTTTCTTTTTTAAACGGAAAAAGCGTTTGCAGAGAGTTTGGTACAGAGATTAATGGCAGAGAGTTAAATAATCAAGAGGAGAGGGAACTTGACAATTGAGCGCGCCATCGCACAAGATACCTACCATGCTGGGGGTCCTTGTACGGTTGTACCTGTATCCCCCAGGTATCAAGTTCTCCTAATAGAGCATGGAGGGTATGACCCTCAGACGTTAGAATGAGTTATATTTTCCTGACATTTAGCTGTGCTTCCAAAGCTCTTGCTTGTGGACACTATTTTTTATACTGATTTGTAAAGATCTCGCACATTTCCTTAGTGATTTATTTTATGGTATGTTTGGCTCAGTCTGTAGGGAATGCATTCTTGAGAAGTTCAGGATTGAGGATATCAACTGCTGCCCTAAGTGCGACATTGATTTGGGTAGTAGCCCACTCAAAAAACTCAGGTCTTATCTATTTCCTTAGTTATTTTGCTCTTACTCAGATGTCTGGGTAGGTACCACTGTTTACTTGGAATTCCCTGCCTAACCAGGAGTTTGATGTATGGTTCTGCTTTGTTATTCCTCTACCCTCTCGTGTTTTGTAATGAAGTTTAGTATGTAAGCAGTGTCATATGAAATTTTTGGAAAATAGTAGAATGTGATTTGTTACATTGGAAATCATGATTACCAGCCCTGTCTCTGTAAGAAAGGTCTAATCCTTTCCTGGCTCTGCATGTGATAAATATGGGTTATTTGCAATTTGTAGTGCAAAATGGTCAAGTAATCACACACAAAAAAAGGTGCAAAATGGTCAAGACCCCTTTTTGTGTGGTTATGTGCACCTGCTCGTTGCAGAGGCTAGAATCCTTTTTCCCCCCATACATTGGAATAAATTTTCCTTAGCTAGAAAAAAGTGAGTGGGCATATATATAACAGTTTGTAGTAGTATTACATAGATAGCTCTTGTCTTTGATATATATCACTATTAGTTTAAATCGATGGTTTGTGGCAGTAATCAACTCTTCACTGTTATGTCAATTCTTTGATATCAGTTTCGTATTACTATGTCAACTAGTTGTTTAACATCCCTGCTCAGATTGAAATTCCTTTATGGCAGAAACAATTTCCTAATAGGCTTTGCTACATGCTACTTTTGTTCTCTCAACAATATTTACAAGTTGCATAGTTCTTTGAATAATATACAGAACTGATCATAGCCTGCAAGCTATAAGGTCGACGATCTTTCCTGCTGAGAGGCACAAGGTGGAGGATATTGCACCCCTGTATCCTGAAGAGTTGGCTCTGCCGCGATCTTCACCCCAAGCTCACGGGGTTGATAATTCAGCCGAAGCTACAAATCCATTTTTAGTGTGTGAGCCCAAAAATGCTGAAACTGAAACAGAAGAATGTGAGAGGCTTGAAACAGAACCCTCTGCATCTCTGGCAAAACTCATCGCATCAAGCCCACATACTGCAGTGGCACCAGCTACTGGACCTACACTGCCGGTACTTTCAGCCGGTAGTGGAAACCGACAGAGAGATGCACAAAGGGAAGACACACTATTGGCCCTGAGGGAGGGAGAACGGACTGTAGAGGAGCACCGAGGAGAAATTGAGGGCATAGGGGTTGAGGTAAGTGAATGAGGAAAATCTCCGCTACTCTTGGATCACGCTACTACATCTCTCACCTTCTCTCTTCTTAAATAGGTATACACTCCTATTTCTGAGCTCGCCGTTCAGTCGGAGGATTTAAAATGTGAGCACCGCAGCCTAATTGACAAGCAAGATACAACACAAGAAAGGTGGGCAAAATGATTCCAAGGCCAATCGCCACTTATAAACTTTTCACATTTTAACATACGATCATCCTATGCAGGAATACACTGGCCAATGAGATGGACACATTTATATGTCATGGTGATGAGAGAAAGACAAGGACGGCCACTGGATCACCCCTTTCTACCGAGGCGGAGGTCACTGTGCAAAAAACTGTTGCACTGCTTTCTGCTGCTTCACAAAGCGAAGCAGAAGAGGAGGTTGACGTGATTGATGAAGCTGATGGGCCTTTGCTAATTCAAGAATTTATGGTTGGTTGAGGGAAATTACTAACTGTCTAACATGTGCATCAGAATACTGCAAGAATATTGGGGATGGCTGAGACCGACAGTGGCCGACGCCAAGGCTTAAAGGCAGACACTGCCAGAATAAGAGAGTGAGACCCTAAAAAAAATTGGTTAAATTTCTATATGATCTAGTATAATTTACTTGTTACTTGATTTCAGTTTCAGAAATTTTGAAAAGAAAAAAGCAGAGGAGACTACTTTCGAGAGGACTAGAATTTCTGAAGAGTTGCTTCAAAGAAAGTTCGAGACAGCCCAGACTATCATGGGAATATTGAAGAGGATTGATGCCTACATAGGTCCAAGCCAAGCTTTTGAGGCAGAGACTGCCAGACTAAAAGTGTGAGTTCTCTAAAAAGTTTCCTTAAGGTTTCATAAGAACAACAATTTACTTGTTACTCAATTTCAGAGAACATGAAAATGAAAGAGCAAGAAATCTTGAAAAGCTTCAAATAGTGTCAGGGGATACCATACTAAGAGAGTGAGTTCTCTTAAAGGTTCTGCACTAGTGTCTTTTTTTT
>LAPY01003062.1:17011-38797 GCA_000970635.1 Eragrostis tef | reverse complement strand
GTCCCCCGTCAAGCCGGTCGCCGCCTCGGCCGCCACCGTGTCGAGCCTCCCGCCGTCGCCGTCCTCGTCCTCCACCGTCTCCCAGCTCTCGCACTCCCTCTCCGACGACGACCTCGAGGACGCCAGGCCACGCGAGAAGGCGTCGTCGTCGTCTACGACGCACCACCGCCACTACATGAGGAGGTCGCCAACCGTGCCCAACGTGGTGTACGAGGACCCCAACAATGCCCAGGCCCAGTACACCCAAGACGGCTACGGGTACGCGTCGTACCCGTACGGGCCCTACGGCGAGGTGGTTGCGGAAGGGATCAGGCCGGAGACGACGGCGCCAAGGCCGCCGCCTTCGCCGCCCACCGCGGAGACCTCGCCGTGGGATTTCTTTGACCCGTTCACGCACTACGACCAGTTTGTTGAGGACTATTCTCGCGGGAATCTGCCAACCAACAGCCCCAATTACGCCGAGCTCAGGAGGATGGAGGGGATCTTCCAGAGCCGCCGATCGAAATGCCAAGGGGAAGGGACCGATTCCAGAGAATGATTCTTCTGTTGGTGGCAAGTTGCAGAGGAAGGGATCGGAGCCCCCTCCTGGAAGGGCTGATGCCGAGCTGGGCAAACCGGTGTCCAGCTCCAGGAACGACTCGGTGCCAAGCAATGCCGGCTCCAGGAGCAAGGATGATGGGCTGCAGAAGAGCGACTCGGCGAACTTGAAGGCCACCGCAGGTGGTGACATTGATGGCACCAGCTCAAGTGGGAAGAAGAAATCTGTGGCCTTTGGCGAGGAAGACGCAATCAGACCAGCAGAAAGAGGTGGTGGTGGTGAGAGCCACGGCAAGTCCGTGCAATCGCTCATAAGCAGCGAGTCATTCTCGCCGTTACACCGTGGGACGAGAGATGTCGTGGAGGCGATGGACGAGATCAAAGAGCAGTTCGACGAGGCAGTAAACTGTGGAGCAGAGGTCTCCAAGCTGCTGGAGGTGGGGAAGCTTCCTCGCCGGTCCACCCCCAGAGTTCTTAGATGTGGGTAATGCATTGCTTTGTTGGAGTTCAAGCATACTTGAAATTGCTCTTAGTTTTGTTTGGTTACTGTTATCTGCAATGTGCAAGTGCAGGAATGACACTCGTTCATCTCTGTTCTTTGCAGACCTCTCTTCCAGGGTAGTGGATCCTCTTGGCCTCACCGTGTCGACGTCATCTTGCCTCCCAAGGTCACATGGCAGGAAGTCAAGAGCATCAAGCAGCAAGGCCAGCACTTCTGTTTCGTCGAGTGCTGGTAGAGGAAATGGTGCTGGCAACCTCTCATCAACTCTGGAGAAGCTTTGCTTCTGGGAGAAGAAGCTCTATCAGGAGATTAAGGTACACACATGCCCTCACATCCAAAAGAAACTGTAGGTGTCAATTCATATTTTATCTGATTTACTGTCAAATATGTGTTGAACATGTTTAGGTGATTGTTCTAGGATGAGGAGAAGCTACGGATGGAATATGAAAAGAAGTACAAGAGGTTGAAATCTCTAGACGAACGAGGAGCAGAATCAAGTACAGTCGACTCCACACGACTGTCGGTAAGGCTTCTGCGGTCCAAGATTAGCATCAGCATTAGAACAGCCAATGCTTTCTCGTCAAAGATACAGAAGATCCGAGACGAAGAGCTTTACCCTCAACTCGTTGATCTCATCCAAAGGTACCAAGACTTCTACATTTAATTGTTCTGTTCAGTGTTCATAACCTGTCAAAACAACAAATTTATCTAATATATATGATTGTTTCTTCTCAAATCTGCAGATTAAGAGGACTGTGGAAGGCAGTTTTGGAATGCCACGAGAAACAGCTATTAGCCATACAAGACAGCAAAATTCACCGGCTTAAGGCGATGACCATAAGCCAATCCAGTGTTGCTTCGACGGCCTCAAAGGACTTGGAGAGGGAGCTCACGAAATGGTACCGCTGCTTCAACAAGTGGATCAGCACTCAAAAATCTTATGTTGAGGCACTCAACGGTTGGTTGAAGAAATGGATCCCCGAGGTGCAGGAGGAAGTTACAGCGGATGGAGTCCCACCATTCTCTCCTGGTAGGCTTGGCTGCCCACCTGCATTTGTCATCTCAAATGATTGGTTCCAAGCTATCGAGAGGGTCTCCAAGTCTGAAGTGCTGAGGGCAATGAACCATTTCTCCAAGCTTGTGCGTGAATTCAAGAAGAGCCAGGAAGATGAGCAACGGCAGAAGCGTAAAGTTGATCACGCTTCAAGAGACTACAACAAAAAGCGTGAGGATCTAAGGGGAGAACTTGAGCTGAGCACCAGTCCGGATGTGGTTGCAGTAATAGAGAACCCCCGCTACAGCCATGACGACCGTGTAATGGACCTGGTGAAGGCGAGGAGAAGAAGGGACGACGAGAGGACCAGGCATGACAAGGTCCTAAGCCATTGTCATGTTGCAGCCTCAGCCACTCTGCCAATCGGTTTGGTCCCTGTGCTACAACAAATTATCAGCTTCTTTCAGGGAAATGTCCAGGTTTACATGCAAATTAGAATCCAGGGCCCCTGAGCCAGGCCGCCAGAATGAAGGCACAATTTATCTGAGCCATGCCATGATGCTAAGGAAACTTCTGTGGCTGTTGCAAAAAAAAGAGCAACTGCGAATTTTTGTATAGATAGATATAATTGGCTTATTAGTAGTCCTTACAATGCGTACTACTGTACTGACTAGTGCTTAGTCTAGGTGAACTGAACTAATGGTGGATATTCTGAGATTTTAGGGATACTCTTTACTATGTACATGTCACTTACAATTAGTGATTTATTCATTTGATTCTTGTCTTCGTCCAGGAATTTGAAATTAGAATATGTTCATGACTTCATCCAGGGCTTCTTTTAAGTTGACAGAAATCACGACCAACTCCATTGCAATATCTATTTCTTTACGAAGAAAATTCTGATGATACCACTGCATATATGCAGACATCATTCTTTGTAAAGGATATTACTACAGGAGTCATATTTGCATTCAGGATATTCTCATTCGAATTTTTCATTGCTGTCATTCTTTACACTCTACCATCTAACTCGTAAAGCATGACAAACTCTCTACAACTGTAATTGCCAAACTGCTCTAACAATCTAATTTCCAAGCAACATGCACATGTAGGGACCAGCGCCCTTTCTTCAGCTTGCCAGAGGCATATCCAGCCGCTTTACACGCATGTGCACAACTTATCTCCGTGGTTCTGCCAAATGCGGCCAGAATTTATCTTCGGAGGGTACGATACATACACTACCCAACAAAAACTTATCGCACCCAGTTCTGTCGCCTCAGCTAGTAACAATTCACCCAACTACGCTGCGGAGGCATGGACCACTTCCTCTGAAGAACCATCTGCATTACCTGCAGCGGGTCTCAGCTGGCCTTGTTGTCTCCTGTGATTAGCCATGCGACGGTTGCTCTCCATCCAAATGAGAAGAACAGTCATGTCAGCTGGGCTCACCCCGCCAATTCTGCTAGCTTGACCAACTGTTTGCGGCCTTACCTGCAAACGTGTCGTAAATTAAACAAGACCATAAGACTACAACCCCAATCTGCACTCTTGCAAAACATTGAATAAAGGGTGACCATAATTTGTCAGATCGATGTTTTCTTGTATGGCCTATTTTAGACACTGATTCATGCTTGCAAATAACACAAAATTTCAGACAACATGTGGCCACTCGAAACTTACAGTAACTGATACATTTGAAATTCCGAATGATGGGTTATCACAAAAGACCTAGCTTATTGGAACTGGTCTAGCATTGCACCTTATATTTCACCTTATATTGCACCTTATATTTCACATGTTCATGTGCAGATGGTCGAAGCAGATGATCACTCACCTTGGAAAGTTTCTCACGAGCTTCAAGTGAGAGATTTGTCATTGAGTGGTAATCCAAGTCTTCAGGAAGTTTCCTGTGTTCTTGGTTAACAATCTAAACAGGGGGAAACAAACAACGAAGAGTTTACAGGCTTTTCAATTAGACAAACAAAATAATATAAACTCATCAAAGTCAGTGGACTTGGACATTTTCCTAAGCAAAGGGAAAAATTATGCGGACATTGTCTATTCAACACAGAAAGATGAACGAACAACCGCTATTCCCGTAGTGGGCGTCTCAGCAGTACACAGCTACCAATGAGCTGAACAAGCTGCTCCAAAAGGAAACTAGAATAAATGTCTATTGAATGCTGAAATTCCATGTAAGGATGCAATTATTACTGGCCATCTTAAAGTACGCATGTATAGAAGCATAATATTTTTAGCAGTTCAGCAAACTTCCCTTGTAATTGTAAACAACAACAACAACAACAAAGCCCACCCATACAAGTTGGGATAGTCTAGAGATGAAACTCACAACAATCAGGAAAAAGGAGAAAGGAAAGGAAGATATGTAAAAAGTAAGAACATAATCATAAAGGAAATTACCTGCTGTAACTGACTCTGTTGTCGTGCAATGAAACCTTCATACTTGATATCAATCTCCACACATTCTTTCTCAATTCGAGATAAATTTTCATTTCCATAGCCATGCTTATCAAGAAGTTTATATTGTACATGTGGCTTCTTCAGTATGGCTTCAAGTGTAGATGAATCCTTTACAGGCTGGTTGGATACTGCAGTAACTTCAGCAGCAAATTCACCTCCTGAGAACAGAAGCACTTAGTTAGCGCCCCTAAAGAGATGCTAGCAACAACACTGGGTAGGCACACGTTTAAAATACTGCCTCCAGTCAAAATATATGTCGCCCCAGATTATGTGCACTCATCCATTTTAAAATTCGGACCAAATTATCAAAAGATACCATCTTCATTCTTTCTAACTTGTGATTAGGAAATCAGCAGTTTCCAATCAACATATTTGACAATTGCACTTTATAACTATATTTTTGCAGAACTCAATGAAAATATGATTTGACAAAATTAAAATTATATATTATGGGACAACAAATAAAAATAATCAATGGAGCATTAGATAAGCCATTAACTTAGGAAATTTAGGCTTGCCTGGTATTTTTGTAGATTTCAACCGTTCTTTTTCTTGCTTAATGCGGGCTTGCTTTGACTGATAAAGCTCCCAGCGCCTGTCGTCTATTAACCCAATCTCTCGTCCCAAAGGAGTCAAACGGCTATCAGCATTGTCTGCTCGAAGCAACAACCTGTGCTCTGACCGGCTGGGTGTCCATACGCGCCCCATCAACACAAAGAAGTCAGTACATTTATGACCAGAAGAGACATATTGATTCAATGGAATGTTAAGTGCCTTAATGGAAAATATAAAATTCAACATACTGTTAAACACTTAAACTATTCCCTCTGTTCCACATTATCTGTCAGTCTAGGCTTCAAAATTTTTCTCACATTACATGTCAATCTTGCTTCCCAAAGGGCCTCTTTTTCTATCTTTCTCCTCCTTCACTCTTCCTTGTTTTCTGAACTCTCCCTACTTTTTCACCTATCCTTAATCTCCGACATATAATATTGAACGAAGGGAGTAGCAGTTTAATTCAAGATTTTTTTTGCAATATGAAACAAAATTTCAATAATATGACTCATCCAACACCCCAATGTAATATTATTTAGTCAGGAATTTGCAATCATCAATACTATTAAACACTTAAACTAGCTCCTTCTGATACTGGTTGTCTAATGGGGATTCTCTATCTAACTGTTGTTCTCAGATGCTTAGCTTTTCAGTGGTTGCCTCTATGGTAAATTGCTGTCCTCAGATGTTTGGCTTTTCAAAGATAAACACAACTACCAACAGGAAATTCTGATAAATACTGTTCAACCTTATTAAATAGAAGTCTACAACCATTTTTTGGGATCAGTTTCTCGAAGCATTAATAATATTTCTGAAATTCTTTACCTTGTTAACATGCGATAAGGCTCCCTAAGATCTTTTGTAACAAGATCATCAATCAGAGTTCCTATATAGCTGCTTTCCCTCTCAAGAATAATTAGTGATTTTCCATCAGAATGCCTAGCTGCATTGATTCCCGAAATTATACCCTGGAAACAAGAGAGCAAGCTTAGGATCCAGCAAATCTAAGTCAACCAACGATTCGCAAGGCTACGACGCCAAGAAGAACAGAGAAGCAACAATAAAAGAAAAACCTGAGCTGCAGCTTCTTCATATCCTGTTGTTCCATTAATCTGTCCGGAGAAGAATAAGCCCTCAAACTTCTTGGTCATAAGTGATCTTGAGCACTGATAAGCCGGCAAGTAATCATATTCAACGGCATAAGCAGGCCTTAGCATTAGACAGTTCTCCAGCCCTGGCAGTGTTCGTACAAGCGACAATTGCAATCTCTCAGGGAGCCCAGTGGAAAAGCCCTAATTAACATGTACATGTGATGATAAGTGTTAGGTTAAAACAGAAGCAAAATATATGCCAACGTCTCAGATTAGCAAATTTGACAGGAGAAGAAAAAGAATGGATAGAGGGAAGGACGACTACACCTGCAGATAAAGTTCAGGAACATTTCTACCCTCGGGTTCAAGAAAGACTTGATGAGACTCTTTATCTTTGAATCTTACAATCTGAAACAAAGAACACAGTTATCTTTGAACCTTACGATCCGAGACAAAGGACTGGCATGCAAGAAGCCAAAATGTCAGTGATAAGATACCTTGTCTTCAATTGCGGGACAATATCTTGGTCCCTTTGCTTCATTATACGAAGTTATACGATTCGTGTTAAATAGCAGCACATTTGTTCTCTCTCAATGTGAACTTCAGGATCAAAACTAAACCAGCCAACCTGTTTCAAAAGGTAAAGCCAGCGAATGCATATGTCAAGCTGTGTAAACCCAACAGCACACTGAACTCAAGGACTTTCTTTAGATCTTATGCTTAAAAGAAACACCGTATTGAACCTCAAAAAAAAAAAAAGGGAAACACTCTATTCAAGGTATATTTTATTATCAGCTTTATAGGCTCAAAAATTCGTGCAACTTAATAAACTAATCATAGAGAAAACAGATTAACTGTATCATTCCAGACACTGCAATATCAATCTAAAAGTACAGAGATGCAGTATTTAGTTTGAATTGAAATAGCCGATTCTGTTGCTTGCCAGGTTGCCATAATATGCAATGTAAACAGCCAAATGAAAAGGATAGTACTGAACTACTAAATCTGCATTCTTGATACAAGTGAAAAAATTTATTAATGCAGATAACCAAGAAGAAATAATAATAAGAAGTTTACTGCATGCAGTATACATACCTCTTCATCACCATGCTGGGCTTCCAATCCAGAAAAGTCAACTGTCCTGCGATCAATTCGTGGTGGTGTGCCAGTTTTTAAGCGGTCAGTTTCAAAACCAAAATGCTGCAAGTTTTCAGTAAGTCCGTGAGAAGCAGACTCCCCAGCTCGCCCAGCAGGCATTGATGTCCTACCAACCCAAATCTTACCACTCATAAATGTTCCGGTGGTAAGTACAACAGACGGTGCGTAAAAGTCCATGCCGAAGAAAGTGCGAACGCCCTCAACACTGTCATTCTTTCCTATCAAAACCTCTGTGGCCATTGCCTCTCTAATGAAAAGATTTTCTGTACTGAAAATGGTGTATGTAAAAATCGGTAAGTAACAGCAAAATACATCTCACTAGCTTATATGCGGCCAGCAACAATAACTATCGATATAGCATCATAAGTTCATAACACTTCACGTCTACTCATTTATTTTGTAGGCAGAGAAATGTTAAGCTCTACATCAGTTGTGGGAACTAATATTCAGGATAAAATATTCCCCTTGACCCCCAGAAGTAGTTAAGTAGTCCCACATAGTTTTAATTCGAAAACGACAGTATCACATGCCAAATTCAAGAAGTGTTACATCTTTACAGCTAAGAAATTACACTTTTGCGAGTATAACCTATGGTCATCAAGTCAACATAGTTTAACTGAGATGTATCCAAAATAAAGCATGTTAGAACTTACTCCCTCCGTTCTGTTAATGTTGTCGTTCAGACAACAAAACCTAGGGCATTTTGCACTGAATTTTGGTCTGAAACGACAACATTAACAGAACGGAGGGAGTATGTACCATTAATCTCTTTCGGCCTTGTAACCAAGGGTACCAGTTTGAGTAAATCTTGCAAATTATGATCAAAGATGTTTCTACTAACCTTTCTACAATATTCTTCATCTCTATTGCGTACTCTCTCTTATCAGTCTGAGCACGTAGTGCATGTACGGCAGGGCCTTTTGAGCTGTTCAGTACACGCTTTTGCAGGTAACACCTATCAGAAGAAGAGGTAACGAGTATATACTAAGATATTTTTGTTGGTTTGCTAGTAATAAACTCTCAGGCCAACACCTGAACTACAAGTAAACGAAAATGGCAGAAATCATTTTTCCAGATACAGAAACGTTTGGATATCTACCTATCTGCAATTTTTCCAATTTCACCTCCAAGGGCGTCTACCTCGTGGACAAGTTGAGACTTGGCTGGCCCACCCACAGCAGGGTTACAAGGCTGCAGAACGTAGAACATAAGTCAGGAAGCAAAACCAGACTTCTGGTACATGTAAAGAACCTCAACATCTAGGCAATGCACTGACAACGGATGCTTCCTAAAAGGCATAATGAGATCTGAAACACATGGTATCAAAGTTTATCCTTGTTCTGAGAGATAGAACAGGTTTGGCTTCTACATTTATAGTATATTAAATTAGAACAAAACCTGTGTCCAATAGACATAATCAAGGAGATTTCACAATGCTCAATTCTTATGCTGCAGTGTTAATTCGTAGTATGTGGGACTTCACTTGTACTATGGCACACATGGCATCTTTCTGGCACATGAACTTGATTACGGATTTTCACCATGAATCCATGATGTAGATATCAGAAAGCGTGATTTGTTAGTGCCAGGGACAAGGTGACACTTAACGCGAGCTGAATGCTAGAAATTAGGAGTTAAATTGAAGCAAAAGTCAGTGCGAACCTGCCATGCAATTCGATCAATGTTGAGCGTCAGAAGAAGAGTGCGTGCACCCAGGCGTGCAGAGGCAAGCGCGGCCTCGCATCCGGCATGGCCACCTCCAACAACAATGACATCGTATCGCTCCTCAGCCGAATGCAATCGGCTTCCCGAACCTAATGCCACATCAGAAACTCATCAGAAGTCTCTTCTTCCAATTTTTTTCCCGTCAGAAGAAATTCGGTTCAAAAGCATTTAAACCATCGCTGGAAGGCGCAACACACTCGATTTTCAAAGCAGAGGCAGTTAGGAACGTACAAGGAGAAGCGCGTTACCATTTGGGGAGGAAGCAACGGTGGTGGAGAGGCGGCGGCGGGGAGGAGGGCTCCAGGATGGCAAGGGTAGGAGGCGGCGGAAGGAAGGGGAAGGGAGGAAGGAAGCGAGGCTTGCGGCTGCCGCAGTTGCCGGCTGCGGCGGCGGGCGGAGGCGCAGCAGCATGGCCGTCGAGGGGGCGAAGAGCTATCTCAACTCGTCTCGCGGCTGTGGCTCTCGAATTGCTTGACGAAGCAAAAATTACAAAAACACCCATACAGACCCCTGCAAATTCATTTCTGCAGTAATATTTCCTTTCTTTTTTTTTTCTTTTTTCTTTTTTTGGAATGGCTTGCTACGCTTTGTATCTAGGACTAGGAGTATTGAACACCTTACCTTCTGCACGTAATTCTTGGTGTTTAATTAAAATTGGACCCAGGGCATGGTGAGGAAGTCCAGTGTATTGTAGATTTCTAATCTGTCTAGGCAGAGAGAAGAAGGAAAGGGAAGGGAACCTTGCCGCCGATGGTGAACGTCGACGACATCCTGGAGCCTCTCTTCGCTTCTTCTCAGCAAAGGCAAGGTGAGGTGAGATTTGTGCTGCCGCGACAACTGCGTTTGGTTGACTGCAACGAGCGACGGCCTCAGCCAGGCGCAAGGTTAACGCGGGCTCCTAGTTTCCCCGTCGAAATGGGATAATTATTTACAAGTTAATACAAACGACACAAGCAAATCCTGTCTCATTAACGTGATTGGGACCTGCAATCTAAACTTATTTCAAAGCCACATGTTAATTAATATATCAGATAAAACAAAACAAACCTGAATGGTTCTGGATTAAAAAGTACTAATACATTACAAATTAAGCATAACCGAAGTGCTATCAAAGTACAACTTAAACACACAAGTCCAAGTATTTTTTCAGTAGTGGAGGCCCAAGACAATGCATTGCCATCATACTATAACATTTCAATGCTGTCAACTCAAAGAGGAACTAAAGGAGTATCAAAAAAGGTCTTTTGGTGTAAATTATATCTTTAAGATTATCCAAGGCATCACGTCGATACCAATATGGCTTCGGCACAGGCCACCTGTCATTCAATAGATTGCCTAACATGATCAACTTTTCTCAAGATACTCAATATTAAAAACAATAATGGAATGATCAGAATACCTGTTAGGGAAAGAACTATAATCTCCACCAATAGTCCAACCACGCAAATGCGATGCATCATGGCCAACTTCAGCAACGGACCTATCAAACACGAGAAAAAATTGGATTGAAATTATGTTTGACTTAACCTAACTCAATAAACTTCTGAAACTGCATGTACGAGTTTAAAGCCAACCTCGTATCCTTCAAACCTAAACACATTTCATGGCAGTGTATACACAAAAAGAAATGTCAACAAACCTTTTCGTCTTAAAATAGTTGAGGACGTCAAGAATCACACTCCATGATAGGAATGGGGTTTCTCCTTCTCCCTCCTCATAGAAGTTCATGCCAACAAATTTACCATCAAAGGCAAGTAGAGGACCACCAATACCAGCCTAAACAGGTAACATGGTCAAGTCATTCAAACAAATATCATACTCAACTCAAACTCTAAAGAAACTATTTACTTCAACCGTGTAGTAGCTGCCAAACCTTAGTGATTCTACATGTAGAAGCTCTGAGATATCTGCAATCATGTATTACCATCAAGGGAGTCCCTTTTCCTTTTGCATCCATTAATCTGCCAGATGTGAAATTACGCCCTACAGCCAGTACACAAGACGCATCCCACTGATATTCATTTTTTGCTGGTTGTGGACAATCCTTGACACTGACTAGAGCAACATTGTAATGTAAATTATAATGTTGTAATGTCCCTTTTGCACGTTGTCCATTATTAAGCAAAACTTCAATCTGCAAATGACACAATCGAGGCTTAAGCAGTTCAATAGAATAGGAATCAGAGAATAATAAGTAGCACTAACCCTCAAGTTTTCAACTATCTTGTTTTCATCGCCATCATTTCTAAGCAAGCTTGCGGAAGTCAGAATAGTAGTACACCCATCCCAATCAATGAAAAAACCCGTGCATGCAAAAAGCCTTTTTCGTCCTGCATACCATAATTTTTATCATTAGTTCGTTGTGATCAGATACAAATATGAAACAGAAAATGCACCAAAATACTGTAAAATCACCATTGAATGAAGCAAGGGCGACGGTATTTTCTTCTATGCTTTTCACAACTGTTCCACTTAGTTCACTCCAGACTCCTGCACCACTTGTGCCGCCGAAACTGTCTTCAAAATTATTAACCAACACCATGCTACCTAGTAGAAGATACAAGGTACCAAAGTTGAAGTCATACAGAAAAACTGCAAAAGGTCACAATGCATGAAAGGCCACAATATTTATAGGCATTGACTCACCATTTGATGCTGATTTTGGACGCTCGGGATAACCTAAGGATTCTAAATTCCCATAAAGATCATTGCCGAGAACATCTTCATTTACTGGCACAATAACATCAAGAGATCTTGTGATTAGCACCGACAAATGGTAAAATTGTGTATGTTAGTGTAACATTATAAAGTTTTTTCTACATAACACAATGAGAATCTCAGGAACATATCATGGACAGAGTTGTTACTGATCAGCACTAACACTATGTAAGTACAACTGAAGAACGCTAACTAGACAATGTTATGTTACAAATGTAAAAAATAGGACCATTTGTGATGACTTTACAAACTGAAATCATCACAAATGAAGACGAATGCCACAATAGCAATATTTAGTCGCCTTAAGGTGTCTGTGTGTACTCAACTTCTTGATGAGACTTGGAGTTTTCACCTGTTAGTCTTTCTCCAACACTGGAAAACATCAAGATGAGTTAACACAAGAATAAAATGGATCAAACCAGAGCATATATAAGCAACACCTACACAAATAGAATTACTGAAGAAGAAAAATATAGGGAATAGGATCTCCACTAGTACATTTAAACAAAAAAGAGAGATGTTATATAAAGCTTCCAAGTCAGAAGAAAGCATGATTTAAACGGTGTAAGAATTAAATTTGGACAAAACCTTTCTTTATTTGATTAAACTAAAATGAAAACAGTTGTTTCAATATCGAAACAAGAAATATGACTAATCAACACAATAGCAGTGGCATGTGCCAATGGGATAGAAAATAACGTGGAACAGGGGGAAAAGAATCAGGTTGTTGAGTGTCACCCATTAAAAACATGCAAGGGAATTACAAATACCAAAATAGACCTACAAAAAGTACTCCCAGCAACACAGACTATCCAAAAACCTAAGCCTCACACGTTATTTGGCATGCAAAACAGCTAACATATAATATCACGTACTGGAACAGGAAGCGGGACAGAAGAGAATAGGCATCACATTGGAAATATATATGTATATATGAGGACTGCCTTAAGAAGAGTCTTACTGTGCAGGAAATTCAATATCTTGCAGGTATTTGCAATAATTCATCTGTTCAAAAACTCTGAACGTTGTCAGAAAAGCGGTTCCTTTTGCAGAGAAAGAAATATTTATGCCAATGAAGCACCCACCAAAATCAACAAGTGGCCCACCTTCACATTTCTACCACAAAAGAAAGCGGTTACAATGGAGCAAAACATAGTGAAATCGAACTGAGGAAACAAATCATATCATCGCCTGAGATAAAATTTACAGAGAAACAAATTAAATCACTCATCTTGTAATGCAAGTATACCTTAGATATTTTACAAGTGGACCGTGTTTGCTTATTCCATGTTCCATTTGTGACTATTAATTTGCCTGAAGTGTCACGACCAAGAGATACAACCTTACTATGGGGCACGAACTTGTTCCACATCCTGGGGAAAGATACGGCACAAAGACCAGGGATGTCCTTAACGTTGACAGCAGCAACGTTGCGTTCAAAATCATATTCTCCCAAAAACCCTACAACAACATTGTCTTCATGGCGCACTTCAATCTATAATGATAAAGCAAGAGACGAGTCAACCATGATCACAATTATATGATGTAAAAGGAAAAAAATGTTAGCAGCACCAACCTTCAAATTATCATGGCCTTTTCTGTTTTCATTTAATGCTGTAACCAAGCTTGCTGTAGTCAGAAACCTTGTAACACAGCCTGCACGTTCTACAGCTATGCCTGAGCATGCAAATAACACCATGTGTCCTACACAAGGTTGTAATTTAAACCATTTATTTTCAGAGATGTTTAAATATATAGGTGAAAAAGAACGAAGGGTATAAATAGCACATATAATCACCGTTAGACAGAGCAAGCGAGACAACACTTTTGGACAATTTTATCTGACTTCTTCACTGAGCCCGCTTTCAGCACCTTGTTTCAAGTCCAGATGCAAGTCACCTAGTTAAAGAAACATGATACAACACAACTCTTAATATTCAGATAGTGCTGTAAGGAAGATGTCCAGAAGAGACAGACCAGAAGACAATGATTTAGTTGCCACTCCTTTATTGCATATTTTTCTTCTTCTCTTCTTCGAGTTCATTCTGAGATCATCAGTTCTCTCATTCCTCTTCGAACTTGTTGTGAAATGATCATCCATCTTTTCAACACTGAAACAGAAAAAATATGAAGAAAAAAAAAGGTGTAAAATGTCAGTCGAACCATGATAACGACACCGTAAGACTAACACAGTTCAAGTATCCAAAAAGGATTCGACTTTCAATACAGGTTTTATGCTAAGGCATTGCTCAGGACCTAATGTAAGCTTTTCGTCTAAGCCCTGAAATCATATAAAGGTAAACCAGAAAATTGAGTAGAGAGTAAGCACTCTTTCTTCCGTTAGACAGGACTAAGAAAAGATTAAAAAATGTAAAAATATGTGTCATTAGAATAAAGAGATTTTTTCCTTTTACTTCACAAGGGGCAGATCTGTCAGGCATACACCAACAAATAATTCTCTTGTCAATGCACCGACAAGAAATGTAGGGATTCAGCACAGTATAAAAAGAATTGCAGATAATTTGCAAACATAGTATAAGAGGGCAGTTAATTTGCTTCGCTAAAACAAGGTCAACACAAGTTGGCAAAAGGAATAATACAAAACTCTGCATAACCTGAAACCGCCCAAGGATACGTTATTGTTCCTAGCTAGTACTTGTTTCCGATACTAACAGTACACACATCATGCCAGACTCTTTACGCAGATTTCTAAAAGGACGAAGCATACTGACCGCGTTATAACACCCAGTCAAGCGATCAGGTAATTTCATGCCAGGTCACTCAATTTTCCATTGTAAAATAAATGTAAACGCTGGATCCATCAAGAACAAACGCCATTGAACCTCCATTGCCGCAGAATTTTGAGGTGAAAAGCGAAGTTTTGTGTGCAAAAAATGTTAGTCAGATATAGGGTTTCCGCCTTTCAGGTGCCATCGTCGCAAAAAAAAAGGGAGAAGGCAGGGGAAGCAGGACGAGGCGGTGTGCGTGCCAGTTGTCCGGCCGCCTCCAGAAGGATCTGCCTCACGGTGGCGCGGCAATCACAGAGATATCGCCGGCCGTCGCTTCGTGGAGGAGGGCACGAGAGCAGAGAGATGTTTTTTTTTGTTTGTTTGTTTTTTGAACTGGAATATCAAACCGATCCGATCAAGAGATGTGTTTTATGGGCTTTGTATCCGACACAGAACCAGATGGTCGGTGCATTGGATTTTGGATGGACGAACGCACGACCATATGGATTCGACTACGGAATGACCATATGGATCGAACCCATCACAATGCATAACTCTGCTGCCTTGCCGTCGCAAAGGAGCTGGCGAGGCGGCTGCTATATCAAATTATCTACTCTCTGATATTAACAGACAAATATAGTGTGACACAACTGTTGGTATCCCATTCAATCAGAAAACATGCTCCACCGCTGCTACTATACACGATAAAAAAACTTTACATAAAATAGATCAAATTTAATGTGTTAATTGCATTCGCACTTTAAGATTCTGGTGCAAGAGTTCTTGCGCTTCCAAGTGCTTCCTCCTTAGATACCCTTAAGATTGGGAATGGTTCATCCCTCCCCTCCAAGAACACCAAACCATCTTAAGCGTAAAGCCTCACACGCATCGTAATCTTCGCACGACACAATGGGCAAGTTGACAGAGTTGGGCCGCACTCCTTGCATGTCTTGGACAAAGAACGAAACAAAATAAGGTTTATCAACCGCTCCATCAAATTTTATCCACATCAAAATTGGGGTTAGCAATAACAGTTCTCATGTATTTAGCCATAAACTTGCTAGCAGTAGATATTGAGTTATTGCCCGGATACTTCACCCTTCTACTATTTGAGTAACTCCACTCAGAGAGACCACACATGCAAGAAAAACTTACCAGGTGACCACACTGGAAAGCCATGTCCTTTGGGTTGGTTAAACAGATCGGGCATACCTATACGTAGCACAATAAAGGAAGGTTTAATATGCAATAATTTTAGAGAAATATATGATGCAGAGTAATCGGTCCAACTTACCTGCTCATCAGCGCCACTTTTGCTGATACCGGTTGACCGGGCGCTTGTAGTTGGAGGAGGATGCGAAGCTGCAGCATTATCATGTTCAAGAACTTTGTTTGGAGGTGGAAGGATTCTTGGAGGGCTAGTCCTTTGCGCTTGGTGTCTGCGGCAGTAGTTTGGATAGGAAAATAAATAGAATATCAGCAAAATGTAACAATGGTGCCAAACAAAAATAAATATAGGACCACAGAGAACTGAGTAAGAACAAGTACTCTGAAGGTCGGAGGCCTTGAGTTGCTTTAAACTGAGAAGGTATTTCCATAAGAGCTGCAAGGGCAAATGCAGCCTCCTTCTTTGACATATCCTTACTTGTTGACATAATACCAGTGAAGTTCACAAACTGCAACCGTTAATAAACAAGATTCTCAGTAGAGCAACAAATGAGAAATAGGAAAATAAGTCTCTTCTACTATTCGCTAATCAGAACTCAGAAGGCAATGCCAGAGCTCAACTACATATAGCTCAAGTCAGATACATTTTGTTAAAAGAAGTGGAATCATCAACAGGTTTACGCCATTAACTCATTAAGCAAAAGGCTCAAAAATAAAATACTAGCATGGAAGGAACTTCTATGAGTGAGTAACAATATAGGTTTCAGCCTGGAAAGGCATATAGTAGTGGTAGTACAATCACCTGGAAATTATCAAAAGCTCTTTCAGGGATACAGTCATCAAAATGCTGCATTGCATCCCATGGTCCATCGCCCACCCCAACCATCACAATTGAAAGAGGATAGTAGCTGGCAACCAAATAGGCTACAGTAATTCTACAGGAAGGCCAAGTTCTAATGAAGAATGAACTGAATTTTACCTAGCATCAACAATCGCTTGAATAGTTGCCTGTTCCTGTGGACTTAATCTTCCATCATTTGAGTTAGTGGTGGTCACCTACAACTTTTCTCGGGTAAGACACATGGCGACAATTCTATTGAAGCAATTTACTGCTACAAAGATGTTACCTGTCCGTCAGCTATGATCACGAGAACATGGTATTGCCAGTTACTATTTTGAACAACAGAAATCGCAGCATAAATAAGAGGTGCAAAAGAAGTCGGTCCTGCACACAATTTGAACAAAAGAATCAGAAAAAGCATAGGTATAACAGTATTAACCAGCAATGATAGTGATGTCATCATTCATATCAAATACAATGCAAGGGGGGGGGGGGGGGGTTGTTACCTGAAAGGTTCAAATGTGGGACTATTTGTCGATATCTTACAAGGACCTCCTCGAAGCCACGGCAGGGACGATTATCTGGGTAGAAGCTGAAGACGGAATGATCATGCGTAGATGCTACAAGATGAGTTACACATTATCAAACCATACAGTAAATATATCAATTTTCCTCAAATGAAAAACATATTCTGAAAAAAAAATGATAAGGGAAAAATACTTACCATCACCAAATCCAAAACATGGTATCAAGTTATCATCATCAAAAGGTGACAGTGTTCGCCCAATTATAGAAATAGCTTGCTCGTATGGATTTGGGATTCCATTAATGGCATGCAGAGATTTTCTTCCAAAGGAATGTCTACCTACAAAGTTCAGCAGAGTATTTCATTAAAACGAAGAGGATCAAAGCTCATAGAATGCCTAGAACGAAACAGTGGGTACGACAAGAGCAAAAATACGATTATGGAGGTAACATCACCTGACCATTCATTGCTTTTGGTGAAGTCAATACCAAGAATTAAATTCGATGATTCAAGACCAGCTTCTCGCAATGCAGCAGTCACCTTCATAAATTGAACAAGAATTATACAGTGGCATATAACACCAACACATGCAGCAAACTTTCTTTTCCAAAAATGAAATGATGTTGTCGAACAATGTTACCACAAGAAATAAATACACAAAATTTGTGGCACGAAACTTATGTTACGCAGATATAGCCATGTAGCATGCTAGATTCCCATTTTCTTATGCACTGGTGGTGTTAATATTTAAAAGCTTTTGTCCATATTCTATCCTGCCCTTAGTTGAAGGCTTGAAGCTTCATCAACAATAAAATAAAATAAAATTCAGGGGGATTCACAAAATCTTGAAAATAACAAATAAGGCCGACTTGATCGCCTCAGTTTGGCTATTGTTCAATATTGATTGGTGACAGGAGTGGTTATAATATCCCAGAACAGTGCAATGTTTTCTTTAGACGTCAGGCATGAAAAATGTCAGTCGCAAAAAAAAAGGTATGCAAAATGTCATATTAAGAGAATTGTACTGATTGTTACCTCATCGACAGAGCTATAGTTGTCTGGTATAGATTTCGGCTGGCGTTTGTTGTTGAACTTTTCCTTGGAACCTCCGGATTGAGCATGTGCTTGATGCCTCTGCCTGTGATGAGTCTTTTCACCCCACATTATGAGTCAATAGTAAAGATCTGCATAAACATAGAGAAGTTCCAGCACATCAGGAGTTGGCACATAAATGATACTCCTTTTGTGGTTGATAAGAAAAGGATGACAGCACTAGGGACGAAATCTGACAGAGCACTCAAATATGTTGTTCTTCATTTTAGGATTACAAAAGATAACTAAAAGTATCAGGAGGGCTATAGAATTTCATAAACTAGACAGTATGTTTCCAAGAAGTTCAGTGCTTCCATCCTGGATACACCAAAGCGGTTGTCCTAATTCCTAAGCAGCACTAAAATCACTGAAGAACTGATACGAAAATTGGTTACTTGGGGACTTTTTCCCTCATCCAATCAGCCATACCCAAATTCCCAGACCAAATCGAGGCAAAATTACGTGATTGTTTTGTCCTCCTAAAGCTACCACGACGAGAAATTGCAAACAAGAGCTCAACTCCTAAAAGAACCAACGCTTTGCCGGTATGCGACGGGGGCGTCTAAACTCTTGAACCTATGTGGAAGGAGGCACAGATAGGAGCAGGGCGTGAGTTATTACCGAGTAAATATCGAGACGCCACTGCAGGTAGGGGGAAGGCCCTGGCCGCAGCCGGACCGCTCACCGCTGCAAAGCTTGCTGATTAGCCTGGCTGCTTCGAGGCCGCGGGAGAGCCGAGAAGAGAACAGGAGAGAAGAGAAGAGGGTCACTGGGAGACTTGCTGATCTTGACAAGGACGCCAGCGTTTCCTGCAGACTAAATTTCAGAAAACTACGACTACTTACTTCTTTCTATCATAAAACTATAATTTTTAATCTATTTTATAAAATTATAACTATTTTGATTTTTTATAACAAAAAACTACAATTTTTATGGCATATGTGTGATTGACAAGTAGGACCAGACTATCTGACACTTGTGTAAATGACATGTGAGACTAAGTTATAAAAATTGTAGGTTTGTGTTACTAAAGACTAAGATAGTTATAGTTTTGTGAAATACATATCAAAAATTGTAGTTTTGTGATACAAAAGTGTAAATAGTTGTAGATTTGTAAAATTTAATCTTTACTGTGAGGCACGATGAACGAGGAAAGAGAACATGCCGTGAAGCAATCAGCAGAAAAGGACGCACCACTCGCATTAGTCTCGTGGATTCGCGCATCTGAAAGAAAAAATTGGTCATTCATGGATTCGCAGAAAAGGCTTTCCTTCCGCTTGACCGTTTTCTTTGGTTCATCTATCGATCCCTTGAAGATAAGAAAGGGACAACCTCCTCAAAGAAGCAAAGTCTGCTTGTCATTCTTCTGGACGCAACTTGTCAAATCAAATGAGATTCAAGGAATTATGCCTTTACACAAAAATTTCTGCACAGGCAAAAAAGAAGAAAAAAAAAGGATGTACCAAAAATAGATGTCACGCCCGGTGGGACTCGAACCCACAATCGCCTGATTAGAAGTCAGACGCCTTATCCATTAGGCCACGGGCGCTCTCGTGCTAGGTCATAAAGTAAAAAAGTTAATACTACTGTTTTGATCACTTCGTCTGTTCGCCTGAGTTCCCCATCTCAAACCTTTTTTCAAATGACTCATGACTTCACCTCGTAAAGTATACGCGGCTAAACTGATGCCAAATTCTTCCGCTAGGGCATTTCTGTAACTGCAGGATATAATTGATCAAGCGTATCCTTCATTGCTACCTCCGCAACTTCATACAAAGCCCAAAAGCATCCGCATGTGAATATAGTACAAAGGAATGCTACCAACTAACCATCATTCCATAACAGCAAAGGGGCATGATTTTACAGTCCAAACATATACACGCATTGTGAATGAGAATCAGTCAAAATTCAGTATGTTTTTTTATTAAGTCAAAAAAAGTGAAGCCACGTCTTGTTACAACCAATCAACCTGACGCACCCAGCAAAACTCAAGACGGAGATATGATTTGTAGCCCGGCAAATTGGTCAATTAGACCTAATGCTTCAAATGGAAGCTGTGCATCTAGGTCATCTCAGTTTGGTACATCAGGCTTTTGATATGTAGCTTCCAGACACTCTTTTGCTCGATGAACCTTTGACTGGAGATAGAAGCTCCCGTTCTTGGCATTCCTCTCAAACATTGTATCATACTTCTGCAAAAGGAGAAAGTTGCCATTAGGCACTGGCCCAACAAGTAACTAACATATGGTTTATAAATAATCTTAAATCGCATGAGGTTGACATGAAAAAAGAGGATAGAGCTGCAGGGGCATTTATAGGACCAGGGGGAAAAAAGTATCACAGACCTGAACAATCTCTTCCCAAGTCGATTTTTCACTGAGACCTAGTATCTGCCGGGCTTCTTGCTCGGTCATGGCCTTGCTAGCCCTTTTAATACCGTTTATAGCTTCCTGGGCAGCTCCAGTTTTATTTGCATCTAGAAGACACAGTTGGAAAGAAAGTGATCATTAGTTGCATTTCAGAAGTATATGCTTTAAGGATAGCGTAGTCACACAGATGTTGCAAACCCTAGAAACTAGTTTTTTTTTTTTTGGCAGCACTCTAGCTGAATAAACATCAGGTGTTTTTTTGCATCTTGTAAAACTAATGTCAAAGTTAGCATTTATACGGCTATGTTTCCAGAAGCGTGTGCAGGAACTACAAGATTCAGTCAAAATCAGGGATCGTCAGAAATTCCAAACACAAAGCCTGAAGTAACTCATGATGCTTTTATGCAAATCAACACTCTTTAAAAAAAGTATGATTATGAAGCAACCATAAATCAAGAGCATGGCATGATTCTAATATCACTAGACAATTATTTTCACAGATGTATCTTTAGGGAAGCACTTTAGTACATCCTTCAGTGGTAAGTGAGAAATATCAATACACTCTAAAGACAGAAAAGGTTAATGTCAGTTCATTAGAAAGAAAAGAACAGATCTTTGCATCTATGATTTGTGTATAACAACCGAATGCTCCAAAGATGACTCTAGAGAAGGGAGAAAAAAAAAGGTACAAGCTTGTGCATCTCCTCTTTTGCATTTGAAGAAACAGAGCACATCAAATGATTAGCATAATCCTACCAACGAACAGTTTGGCTAGTTAGTGGTTATCGCGTACCTTCATACCAGCACTACCGAGACTAGAACACCACAGGCCACAAGAATAGAGAGGACTCAAAGAAATAAATCTTTTGATATCGTCATTATAAGCCGGGCCAGATACCACTAACTAAAAAGACTAGCAGGTAGCTGCAATTACCCCAATACATCAGTCACGACCGCACCAACAGATTTACATTGCGGCACCATTGAAACAAGCAGAGGAGCGAGCACTCACTGACGATAGCCTGGCGGTACGCCTGGAGCACGGCCCTGCCCACCACGGTTCCGCCCATGACGATGAGATTCGCGAGGAGCCTGCCCGCCTGCCCAAATCAGTAGCGCGACGCACGGGGTTATGCATAAGAGAACGAGCATATGGAACGAATCACTGGAGGAATCGAACCAAGAAACGAATCGAAAAATATCCGTACCATGGCGATCTATTGACCACCTCCTCCTTCTGTGACGGTGGCGGCTGGGGAACCCGAGGACCTAGGCGCTGGGCGCGACCTTCGGGGTAGGGG
>LAPY01003062.1:0-11252 GCA_000970635.1 Eragrostis tef | reverse complement strand
CATGGCTTCCTTCCTCGCGGCGGCGACGATCACCCTCGCGAGGGCCGTGAACGGGCTCTCTTTCGGGACGGGCCGCCGGTAATGCCTCGATCCGGCGACCAAGGCGACGAAGCCCGCCGCCGTCGTGGCTGCGCAGACGCCGAAGCCCAAGGCCCAGCTGACGCTGTCCTGCATGTACACCAGCGCCGTGTCGTCGGCCATGTAGGAGGCGTAGAGGAACGGAATACCAGCTGAAGAACGCGTCCCGGCCGCCGCCGCCGCCGCCGTCGAACTGGTCCGCGCCCATCGTCGCCGTGTTGTACCGCGTCCCGCCGTTGCCGACGGCCAGGAGGCACACCGCCGCGTACAGGACAGCGGATTGGAGGGCGTTCGGAGGCTGGCATGCGCAGCGAAGGGAACGCGGCAGTGGGCGCCAACAGCACAAATGACTGCGCAGTTGATTGAGTTGACGCAAATTAATTTAATTACAGCAACAGAGAAACTGGATTGCGTGATCGAGTTTGTGACGCGTGGCTATATATATATATATACATACATACATACATTTTTTTTAGATAACGTCGATCGAGGTACATACTTCGCACGAAACTTGTCAACAACTAACTCAACTGTGGGCACTAGTTGTACTTGTAGAGGATTGAGTTAAGATGCGTGAGTTATTTCATAAGAGAGCTGAAACAATTACTAGTATATGGATCGATTGACCTGCAAGGAATGGCAGAGTGATCCAGACTCCTTTCTTCCTAACAGCAGCTGTCTGGCAATGTGATGCAGATGCAGTTGTTGTTCTCATTTTGGTCTGATCCTAATTAACCAGAACCTTGAACGGAAACGAGACCAACAATTAATTGTGTTGAACCAAGTTGTTGAGATGTGTGTGTATGTTTAGAGCAAGTATTATAGAGTACAGTCAGCAGGTGAAACGAGTCTCCACGTCAGAAAAATCATCGCTGGCAGAGAGAGAAAGTGCGGAGCGAGCGATTCGTGACACGCCGGCCTGAGCGGGCGAAATACGCGCTTCTACAATTCTATTGGCTACCTTGTTGCTGCAAACCCGGAGGGCAATAAAGTTTGGTGGGTCTAGCTGCTACTACGCACGCAAGATCTCCTGGCTGGCATTTTCATTTCGCCGGCAGCGGGCGCGGCTATAAGCCCTGCTCTTATATGTACGAGTACATATATACTGGCAGTGGTCAAAATGTGCTTTTCAATCAAAAGGTAAAGGTACAATGATCACGCGCAAAAAATAAGGTAGTGTACAATGATGAAAGGGAATACAGCATATCAAAGTCATCAGCAAAAATTGTCCACAATGATGCATGAATGAACGGAGGAGCTTAATTTGCCTAGTTTATACTACAGACAGATTTGGTCTATACAATACAAAAGGACCAGCAAATGGATCATCAAGCTAGAAAGAAGCAGCATGGGGTCGACCACTACAGCAGATGATGATTCACCTGTCGCGGTAGAATATAGAGCTAGGTAAAAAAGACGTTCCACGCACTACTTGACACTACTTCCATTTTGCCTGGGGGCTAATAACATTCGAGCTGCTTGTGAACCAGTCCTTTTGCGAGCTAGTTGGTGGCGATCGGCCGTGGACGATGCACGCAGAGCTAACATGATGGTGTTTCCGTTCGGTCGCTTCCTTAACTAATAACTGGATAATGTACATTTCGTAAGTTAAATATGTACAAACTGCAAATAATGTAAAAATCGGGAATTGTCCTAGGCAACTTTTTTTTTTGCGAGAAAAGCCGAGATTTTATTAGATCAAGGTAGAGTTACAATCAGCTGCCACAAGATTGGCAGCTATATATTGTAAAATTTCCTAGGAGTATATAATTAGCATGAGTACCATACATTTTACCCCGGTCACTTCTATAATTTGTGATAGTTTGATGTATGAAATTTGAAGTTTTGCGATGCATTGCTCACAAGATCTGTAATTTTACGATGAATGTGACAACACTTAAAGATATATTTCAATATAGTTGAACATCAAATCCCTACAAACCTATTATATATGCACGTCAAGTGTGGACCATCCGGTGTAACAAGTTTCATTTGTCTTCAAAACCATCTCTCAAAATTCGGCAAAGAAGCAGCCATCTGATGATGACCGGTGATGAAGCATCAGTGTCGACACCTTCGACCTTCGTTACTGCTCCTCCGTGTCAAAACCCAAACGAACCTAGGGACGTGTGCCCACCGACCCAGGAGATGAGCACACCATGTCCTCATCCGGGGCCCGCCCGACGCCTGAACCTCAAATCAGCTCCGAGCTGAGTCCGACACGCCCCTCCATCAATCTCACTCAAAACGCCGTCTGTTCCCAGCAAACGCTCATCGATCGGTGCACGGAGCCACATCAGATTCTCATATACGGAGAAACTTCTTACAGGACACCAATTTTCGACTGGAAAGAGTATTTCAGCTAGTGAGCAACAATCGAAGTATACATTGAGCTACTTTCTCCGTAGCAGTTTATAAATAATTATTTATTTCACACATACACCGATACGATGGTTAAGTCGGTAGTTTTAGGTTCTCACAGAAATTAGGGGGACTTTCATGATTGTACAGGACACGGCATGCTGATCTACACTGTTATGCCCATTATAAGATGTGCTTTGGCGAACCAGTATTTTCAGTTTTAGGCATTTTTATTGCTTGTAGATTAGCTACAGCGTAACTGTGGTGCACCACATGGGAATGAGCACATCATGTTGCTATCTAACCGCTACCACCGGCAAATTAAAGGTACCCTATGTCCTGCATGTTTTCCTTTCATTTCCGTGATTTGTCGCTGCTCGAGGATTCCGCTACCTTGACCCTAAGTTCACAAATTCATTTTCATGCATGATCGAGTTTATACAATTAGTAAGATCCGTGATAGAATTGAGTCAGAAGAAAAACCGATTATTCAAGGTATTGCATATTGCTTAACTTATTTGCATATAGTATTTCCTCAAATAATTCACATTGCTGAGGATGGATTCATTTTTGACCTCTTCTGATTCATGAACACAACTAATGTTTATTTTAATTGTGCTACCTAGCTGCGGCATCATTAACTTTTGACAGCATGCATATGATGCAGTCACGATTATGTCATTTCCCTTGGTATGTTTAAAGGAGAATCCAGTTAACCTAAGCACATGCCAAGTTGTGAACATGGAGATGACAACATAAAATGCAGGTGGATCTGATTTACAGTATCTTTCATGTGGACACCAACATTAGTACCTGCTACTTTACAAGCTAGCTATGCAGAGCGGTCCTAATAAACGGATGCAAATTACTTAAGAAACTGAACTCATGCAAGCTAGGGAAAACGCCTACAATGAAAATAGCAGTACCCAAAATCCTCGAACCCCCAAAATCTAACTGCAAAATGTTGTCAGTTTCAGTTCCAGCAGGGATGCGTATTCGCCCAGAGAAATTAAATTAGTGGTCCACTGAAAACAACAAAGGACTAAAACTCCCGTTTGTCCTCTGCCAGAAAATAAGATGCTTCTATAAAAATGACAACAAAAAAGCTTAGCCGTGATTTTATGCATCCGGGTTATTGTATTGTTATTACTTATTGCAACATCGTGTGCTTTACATGACAAAGGAGAGAATCAAGACTATCACCGATCAAATCGCACATCTAGCAGTCACACACGCACAGTACGAATGGTGGATCCATGTTGCTATCAAGTCCATTACTCCTTGCAAGAGGCAGTACACATGCTGACATAAGCAACTTACCTGCCGTCCAAAACACACAAGCCGGCCGAAACTTAGCAGTCTCCATCTACTGGTAATTACACAACACAAGCCAATCTTCAACGAAGAGAGAGGGAGCTAAAGCAAGGGCATCTCGTGCCGCTCAGGCCATCGAGACCAGCAGCCCTGGAGGGATCGAGTTCATGGACTGCGTGATCCATGTCGTGCTGCGCGTGATGATGAGAAGAAGCTTCTCCAGACTGCAGGAGGTCGTCGGCATGGCGGTGGAGGTCGGCACGGCGCTATTCGTGGCTGTGCGGATTTCCGGCCTGGTCTTTCGCCGGCCGCGATCGTCGTCGATCTCAGGCTCCTCCACTACATACTACTACTCACCGCCGGCGGCCTCCTTGATGGGCATGTCCCGGATTGACAGGCACTAGGGTGAGCTAACTACATCTGGCCTCAAAAGTACCAAATATTATATTTTTGTGTGTTGTGAAGTAAATCGAATTCAGTGTTTAGCTATACATTTGTGCTATTTATATACTATGTAATTTGAGGAGATAGCAAAAATGAATCGTTCACATCAGTCACAGATAGAAATGGTGATTAATCAGATCCGGAAGTCCCATCAAATCGTTCACCCTCTTTGATACGCTGATTTTATTTCCATTTTGCGTATAATTACGTGTCCCTGAAATACCATATAGGTAGTAGCATGTCCTGATAATTTAGAGACACTGTTTCAAATTAGAACAAAATGCATATATAATTAGGTATTTTGGTGAGTCTGGAATTCTGGATATAGAGTTCAGGTTACCTGAGGATGGGACATTTATAAACTATTATTATTGTTCATCTATTTTGTGACACGGGGGGTTCTTGATGCCTATGATCTCCATCAGGGGATTTATTGTTGTGTCTCCTACTGACTGTATAACCATTTATTGCGCACGACCATATTTCACATGACTGCACCGATGGAGGCTTTGTGGAGTACGGTTCTCCTTTAGATGTCTACTGCTACCTCCTTTTCAAAATAAATGTTTTTTAGCTTCGGCAATTTCAAATAGCGTTATCTTTGGCTATTTATAACAAGATGTGAGTCACATACCATGGAATTATTTCTCATGGCGAATCTAACAACATAAATATCACGTCGTTAAACAATGTTTGCTCTTATAAATCGATGGTTAAAGACAACGATGTTTCGCTTTGATCAAAGCTAAACCAACAATTATTTTGAGACGAATTGAGTACTATTATAAGGGAAAATGCAATTATATTCTTTCAATCATAACTATACGTCTTATCGTAATTGATCTTTTTAGTCCATGACACTTATTCAATTCAAAATTCACTTTCCAGTATCAACATCCAAAATAGAATGAAGTTAATAACATCCAAAGGTCCCGCAAAAATTATGATCCCTACTGACAGCTAGATATTTCATGAGAAATGTGTGATTGTTTACAAATATATGACGTGTCCCATTAGTTTTGTTCATATATATATCAGGAAATGAACATTGAGTGATTACTTGTTACAAGTGATATATGCAGACGGTAATGTTACATGTTCAAGATTTGTGGAGCCAATCTCTTGTAGCATACAACACTAAACATGAGCCGTACAATCTTTTTCTCTAATGACTGATATCTACTACAACGTTTACATTTTTTAGTCTGACGTCGAGCTATAACATCCCCAAGCAAACAGGGAAATTACACCCTTAGGCTTTACTCGATTTCGTTAGGGTAATAGCCTTAGTTCATTAGTTAAAATGTTACCGTCTAATTATTTGTTCAGTGGAATTACTGTGATGTGTTTTTCTCTAGGAGAGCTGCCGTCTTCTTCCCACCTGTGTACTACGATTTGGGTGTAGTCAGTTGTAGCCATGTTGTAACTTTTGAGCACATTGGTTCCTCAGGGCCTGGCCCAAACAATAGGCCGTCCGGTCCAACATCTCTGGTAGATGCGGAGAAACGGAGGCCCGGTAACGTGCATGGCCATCTTCTCAGGTCTGTTGTGCGAGCATTACTATATCGTAGTACTGGTTTTGTTATGATGACTGTATTTAGTCACTGTTGACATGTAAATACAGTACTACTCTTTTTTTAGCCAAAGACCATCTAAACACGTTGTTATATTGTCTTAACAGAATAGTGTAGATGGTCAATTCTATTCCCACTCTTGTCAGCACGACGGGACCAGAAACCATGTGCTTAAGCTGCTAGTTTTGTGCGGTCAAATACTCTTACTTAAATATGCACGTTACACTGCATATTAATTTGTTTAGTGAGAAGTTGACATATCAAGCTAGGAATTGTTTAATCGCGTGTATGTATCTTCATTTCTTTAAGGAGCGACATTGAGATGATCTAAACCTGAGGAACTGCTCCTGTTATCCTCGGTCAGATATACAGATTTTTATTTTGCGGATATCGTGAGGAATAAACTGCTTCCTCAAATGCAAATGAAGAATAAGATAACTTATGAATGAATCAAAGGAATACTGTTTAGCAAGTGCTGTTAAAAGCAGCATTTGAAGTTTTCAAGTTTATGAATCAAGCGGATTGCCATTTCCAACCTGAGCTTTCCATTTCTAGACCGACCACAGTTTCTTGATCTTTTTGACAGCATAGGTTGGCGCAGGTGATCCATAGTGAGGTTGGCCGGAGGCGTTGGTTACCCAAGTAGGTGTACAGTACTCCGCTAACCAACCGAATCATTGTACGTACGGTCGTCTCAGACCAAATAGGAAGCTTAATTCGTGAGCAATCTGGCCCCGTTCAAGTACCTGACAAGTGATAAGCAGCACTGAAATGTAGAACACGCTGTTAGCTGTCGTGAAGGAACACCGCTGCCGCCAATGCCGTGATTGCTGTTGTAGCAAAAAGAGTATCAATTCGGGTCATTCAGCTTGTTCGTCTGGCTGCTTTGCAGCGGCTGTTTTGCAGCAGCTACAGTGTTTCAGTTATTTCTTCTGCAGCCGCAGCTGCAGCTGCGCGGGCACTGTTTCCTGGCCGGATCTGTTTCATTTATTTTTTCTCCAGCCGCAGCTGCAGCTGCGCGGGCACTGTTTCCTGGCCGGATCTTCCATCAGCGGCAGGATCCCCGCAGAGGATCCGGGGACAAGACGGATCGGCCATTGCGGTGCGGAGTCACTGACAAGCTAGCCCACCATACGTGGCCCCGCATGGCAGCGACATGGTCCTTCCGCGGGCCCACTACGGAAATCAACCAACTGCTCGTCCGCCGCAGGACGCAACGGGAAGAGGAGTTCCTCCTCTGCTCTGACCCTGCACCCCCGCCGCTGCCTCCATCCATCGCCACCTGAATCTCAATCCCCCTCCCCTTCTTCCCTCCCTCCTCCAGCGTTCGATCGCACCCGCAGGAGGCGATGGCCGCGTACTCCGCGTCGCAGCAGCCTCGCCGCCCGCCCCCTCCGCCCGCCGCCAACGGGAAGGCGCCGACGTCATCATCCGATAAGCCAACCTCGCCGGTCAAGGACTCATCGTCGTACGAACGCGTCGCGCGCTCCACTTCGATTCTCCCCGATCGCCCGTTCCAGGTGCTGATGATTTTAGTTGGCTCTTGGCACGCGCAGGGTGGAGAGGACGGTGAAGAAGCTCAGGTTGACGAAGCCGCTCACGCTCCCGGAGGCCACCGCCGTGTCCGAGGCGTGCCGGAGGATGGCGGCCAGGCGCGTGGACGCCGCGCTGCTCACCGACACCAATGGGATGCTCTCCGGAATCGTCACGGCCGAGGTGAGAATCCGGGGACTGGAAAGGTGTGGCATCTCTAGCCTCTAGGTGGAAAGGAAATGTCAGAACAGAAATGTGTGGCCAAATGCATCCAACCCAAAGCATGCCATTGTTTATTTCTGGGATAAATAATTTCGATTCCTGCATTTGCCTCTACCAAATTTAGTTGTGGAGCTAGACTGAGTTGTGATTTTGATAGAATCTAGAGGCAATAAGAAGAACATATTGTGTTTTAAGAACAGGGGTTGTTCATGGTCATTTTTTTGTATTTTTGATGTAAACGCTGAGGGCAGTTTTTACATTGGGATGTGTATTTGCCCTCTGTGCAGGACATTGCAGGAAGAGTGATAGCTGAGGGTCTCAAACCTGAAGAAACAAGTGTGGTCAAGGTGATGACGCGGAACCCAGTTTTTGTTATGTCCAATGCATCAGCCATTGAGGCACTGCAGAAGATGGTCCAAGGTCTTCTTATTAGAACACAGTTTCTTCATTTTCCCAACACTACTATTTACTGTAGGTTTCACTTATATTCACCGCTAGTGTTTCCACTGAAGAATCCGACAATAGTCTGTGCGCAATGCGATAGAACCACAACAGATTAGCCTTTTCAGAACAGCTTTTTTGGGTGAAATTGTGCACCAGTATCAGGGTAACAAAATCCACCAGCTAGACCTTAATCAAAATGGCATTTAGTGCATGAAAGAAAAGAGAAAAATAGGTAAAAGTAAACCTTGAAGATTCGTGAACCTTCACATTTTGATCTTTTTCACATCTTCAAGAAAGTGAGACTGGTAGTTTCTTAAGCACAGTTGGGGTTAGAACAACTGGATGAACATGCTATTATGATAGGATTGCATTTGTCAAAACGTGAAAAGCCTCAAATTATCTGTATGATTTTTTTCCCCCAAGATCAGTTGTCTCTTGGTGACATGTCATTATGTACAGGCAAATTTAGGCATCTTCCCATAGTAGAACGTGGTGAAGTCATTGCCATGTTGGACATTGCTAAGTTCCTTTATGATGCAATTTCAAGAATGGAGAAAGCTGAAGAACAGGGCAGTGCAATAGCAGCTGCTATGGAACGGGTTGATCGCCAGTGGGGAAACGACTCTCCAGGTTGCTTTGTTTTTCCTTTCTCAAGAACAATGGAAACATACAATCAAATCCAAGACCATGCACTATATTCTCAGCTCTAGTTTCTTTTAATAATTTAATTTTTTATTCCGTTCTTAGGACCACATGCATTCATGGAATCCCTTCGAGAACAAATGTTCAAGCCTTCCTTGTCAACTATCATAACTGAAAATAGCAGGTATATTTTGTGCAGTCAGGAAATTGGGTTATGTCAAAATTTATTGTCACTGATCTTTCCCATTGTTTTCCCTCTTCTAGTGTCCCAGTGGTATCTCCTTCAGATCCGGTAACTCTAGCCGCCAAAAAGATGAGGGAACACCGAGTTAACTCGGTGCTTGTCATGACAGGAACCATGTTGCTAGGAATTATCACGTATGTCCTGTGTAACACGTTCTGCTGGAGATGCTCTTACACTGAGCTGTGCTACTTTATAGTGTATAATCCCGTTGAATTGGGACTAACTTAGATTGTATGTTTATTCATCAGTTCGAAAGATCTGGTTTTGCGAGTATTGGCACAGAATTTATCTCCAGAGATAACCCCTGTAGAAAAGGTACATCTACAGTTTGAATTGTTCATATTCATTTGATCATTTCCGATTGTCTTGTTCTTTATTTTTGTTCACAATTTGTTTCCATACATTTTGTGCTTCTGAAGGCTATGACTGTAAACCCTGACTGTGCTACCTTGGACACATCAATCCTTGAAGCTCTACATTCGATGCAAGATGGGAAATTTCTGCATATCCCTGTCATAGATAAAAGCAAGTACTGAGTTCTAAAAGCAAAGTAACATTTATTTTCTTAGCATCTATCTAACTTGGATCTTTGGATAGGTGGACAAATTGTTGCCTGTTTGGATGCTCTTCAACTGACCCATGCAGCCATTTCGATGGTGAGGATGAAAACTTTTGTTTCTACTAAGTTATGTTATTGTGCGTTATTTGGATGGCAATATTATCATACGAAAAAAGACTCAGATTTCTAGAGATAAATGCCAAAAGTTTACATACTAGGCTTTGTGGCATTGAAATCTGAAGTGCTTTGACAAGCTTCTAATTTGTAAAAGTGGTCACTTCTTTTCTTCACCATCTAATCCTTGTCTTTTATTTTCATGAGGTTGAGGGAGGCTCTGGAGCAAACGATGTGGCAAATACCATGATTCAAAAATTTTGGGATTCAGCTCTTGCCGTGCAATCTGCAGAGGATTTCGATGCTCGTAGGTTGTTATTTTTAATGCTTGCACATTTTATTTTTCTGTTTCTATTGTTTTATCATTATTATTTTCTTAAATGTATGTAGTGATGAAACTCGTATGGTGGCATCAGACAATTCTGAAGGGAAGCATGTACAGCCTCCTCATGTTAGCAGTTCATTCTGTTTTAAAATTGAAGATAAAAGAGGGCGTGTACACAGATTCAGCTGTGGTTTGTGCTAAATATTCTTTTGCTATTGTTATTTGCTGATGATGCACTATAAGATTGCGCTTATTTGCTTGATCTGTTATCTGCAGTTTCAGAAAGCTTAGATGAGCTTGTGTCTGCTGTGGCGTACAGATTAAGAATGGAAAATGAAAAGTGGAACATTAAACTACTGGTAAGAGCTGAATTATTGTCTCTTGGAATCACACAATCTTAATAGGACAATACCTAAGCCTTCAAGATTACAATAAAACTTATTTGTAAGAAAAATCTGTCTCGGTACTTTGGACCATATTTGTTATTTTTTACCCCAAATGGTTATATACTACCTTTATCAAGAAAATGGGTTTCAAACCCAGGTTGCTTACAATGCAACGTTCCTTCAGGCACATAACAAGCCAACATTTGTCTTATGCAGAGCTAGGGGCTGGAATAATGAAATAATTTGATCTCTATAGCTTTTACCTTAAATAATGACTAGCAGAACCTCAGTTGAACTGCATTTCATGTTGAACAGTACGACGATGACGAAGGCGACAAAGTTCTCCTGACAAATGACAGTGACCTTACTGCAGCAATACAATACGCCAAGTCAGCTGGGTGGAAAGTATAACTCTTCTTGTTTGCTTACAGATCCAGTAGGATCCCAATGCTTTTTTTTTCATTTTTTGTTTGGAATATAAGATTTTAGTTTTTTTGCTTTCCTCCTCCAGGTTCTAAGACTGCATAAGGACGAGTCCGATACCAGGAGGGAATCCACCGTGTCGCTTGTGGATCCCTCGCCGCCGCAGAGATGGCGGCCGTCTCTCAGGTTCGGTATTGCGGCTGGTGCTGCTGCACTTGCCGGCGTCGGGGTAGTCGTCTACTTGAAGCGCTCTCAACTGTGACTTGCTGATCCCATACTTGTATATCCGAGATACACGGCGTAATGTATATTCGAGAAACACAAGTCGTACAACAACAACAAGAAGACGTGTACAGTACCGAAAGATTTTTCTCTTTCAACAGGATGTTCATAAAAATAAGCAAAGTGAAGCCAGCTTTCGTCTTGTGTATTCTGTAACTGCAACAGATCATATTGCTCTTGGTATTTGTTTTGCAATGAAATCCGGAGAAAGTTGCTTGAGTAGTGCTGGCCAGTGATGAGGTTTTTAGGTTTAAACGACCATGGTTATAGTATTGTCGGTGTTATGAAACCGGCCGACAAGTAAAAT
>LAPY01003061.1:40828-55419 GCA_000970635.1 Eragrostis tef | reverse complement strand
GCATGATGGCGTCCCACCCCCAGGGGAGCGGCGGGCCTCCCCAAGTCGTCAACTTCCCCAGGCTGCACCAGGACGTGGAGGACATGATGTTCTTCATCTGAGACCGGCACATTTCGCCGGCGTCTTGGAGCACGGTCTGGTGGAATCCTTACTGCGTCGCGAGCCATGTCGCATGGTTTCAGCAATAAATCTTTTTTTTTTACCAGGAAGGAATAATTTTTGTCTGGTCGTGTCATTTTGTGTTCTAGTTACATGTTATACTGCTGTGAGTTAAGGACACGGGTCTAATAAACAACAATACTTGTGTTTCTTTTGTCACCCCTTATCCACTCTCCTGATCTAGTTTTGAGAATACTCATGCTGAATGGTAGTTCGACTACCCTAGCAACAAATTAGTAGTACAGTTCGTTACTGAAGATACTATGTGGCACTTAGATCAACGGGTTCAACTTTTGATTTTGAAGCTACCAGCAGACCACCGCATCGTCTTTTTTCCTGCTGTAAAACATATATATTGCAGGCTCCAGCAGAATATCAGAAGAGAACTGAAACGCATTCGGTTGAGAGCATGGAGTTCCGAGTTGGACAGGGTCTGTTGGAGGGGCCAGAGTGGAGAAGGAACAGCTGAAGCATTGGCGTTGTCTTAAATTTTCCAAAATGATGTCTCGTGGATAGGCTCACATTGGCGTTAATTCTTGGATATTTGCAGGGCACTGCATGTTCAATATGCCATTAAGATATTCCGTTCAAAAGAGAAGAAAAAAAACTATTATGATATATTCACCTTCCAGAGCTAACCAGCCGAGTAAATATTTGCTTGCATAGTCAGAGTTGTTGTCAAGCAAGAACCCAGGTTTATAGGAAATTAAGCATTTGCTCACCAAGAGTTACAAGGTCAACAGCCCTCACTAGCTACAGATTTACAATCTGGGACTGTGACGTGAGTAAAAACGAAAAAAGAATACAGTTCAACTTATCATGGGAGCACCCTAACCTATAACATATAGCCAATTATATACAGCTCCTACCACACCGAATTCCACCAAGCACCTATTTCTCAGGCTGCTCCCTGTAGTCTCAACTGAAGACGGGAACTTGTCATTTCGGAGTCCAGCAGTCGTATGTTGTTTCAACCTCGGTGAATATTAGTCTCTTGCAGCACGTCAAAGAAAGTCCCAAACCGGTATTGCCGACTGCCCCTGATCATCACTCTGATGGTCCATTTCGGGATTTGTCCCCACAAATTGCAACGAATGCATATCACCAGGATATCCCTGAAAGTGTAGAGGTTACACTTTTAGTAAATAGGGTCACCAGGATATCCCTGAAGGAGAATGACCAAAAAACAACCTAGCAGATTCCAATACAATGTGCATCTATACTTTGATCATAGCGGACAAGACAATTAAATGCAACGGGCACAGAAGATAGATCAAGCATACATCACTCTACAATCGATGATTATCAAAATGCAATACTCACTTGGGTTAGTTGACCATTTCCAGGAAAAGGCTGTTGTTGCAGGGTTGAAACCGAGGAAACCTGCAGGCAGTAAGAACATGAGAATCGTGATGAACAACATAGTAAGAAGTTTACATTAGACATGAACACAACCTGATCAAACTGATTTAAATTGTCGTGAAGATTCTGTGAGCTACCAAGATCAAAGTTGTGACCAAGTACATAATGTCCCTGCATGTGAGGAAAGCATCAGCAAATGATTTTTTTCCGTTGAAGAACAAGGTGGACATGGTAATACTTGGCATCCTACTCAAGAACTCACCTGCATTAAATGTTCTGGGAGGAACTGATTTGAAGCATTCCTTGGTTCTGATTGGATACTTCCTGGTGTAATGTTCACCTCTCCTTCTCTTGGTCCAGCTACTGTTTCATCGGGTTGCACTATGTCTATGCCAACAAAAGAAAAGGTTGAGGGATTTATACACAAAAAATAAAAATTAAATATCCATTAGGGACATGTATACACACCTTTTCTTGCTTTCTTTCGTTTATTGCTTCCCAAATCATTTTTACGGCGAGCAACTTCAAACTTTTTTCCAGTAGAACCCTGAGCTTCACTGTTACTACAAAGTACATATTCATTCTGCGCCATACGAGTTAATTGGTCTTTAATGGAATTTCCAGATGACTTGTCAGCAAGTGTAGACTGCAAAGTTTTTTCTACTTCCGAAAGAAGTTCTTCTGACTGGCCAGTCATCAGTGCAGATGTCTCTATGTTCTCTGCAGCTTTAGCAGCAATCTTATAAAACAAGCGACAAAGAGCTACATAGCGTCCTGGGACAGACAATCTTGTGTCACTGTCAAAATTAAACTCATCAGTTTCATCCACCAATTTTGCATCTTTCCTCCACCTCTTCAGAAAATACTGCAGGGGAATTTCTTTAACATTCCTCAACTCATATACTTTTAATATATGGCAGCAAAGTAATCCAGAATTTTCAAATTTTTTGCATGTACATGCAACCGTACCATCTGATGAATCAAATCGCACAAGCTGGTCCTTACTTCTATTCCTGATGGTAATCATATATTCAGAAAGAGAGCCGAACTCCCCACAACCATAAACCATACATCCTATACTTAGTTCATATTCCTTTCTAAATAAATCAAAAATAATTGGGGTATACACATTTGCAGCCTGCCATAGCAACGGCACTGATATTCTTGGGGCCCCTTGATTGGCTTGGTAATCAGCTTGCATCTCTTCTTGTCTCCTCTTTTCTGCTGAACTTCCAAAAAAATTCAGAAAGAGGGAAAGATCTGTATCGTGACCCAAGTACTATTCGAGCCTAGTGCCAAAATTTTCTGCTAGCAGCATGCTTTTAATATCCCCGGAGAATATTTGCCGAATGTATGGCAAGGCCCAATTCTCCCGATCTTCATAAAGCTTAATTAACCACTCATTTTCTTTAAGACTATATTTCTCCATTACCACATTCCATGTGTTAACAAACTCTTGCTCATCCTCAACATCAAATAAACAATGTCTCAAATCATGAGTGAACTCTTCATAACTGCCAAAAATATCTGTTAAGGACTTAAGAGTGTTCTGGTATATTTGCCACACACAGGAACGGTGAATAGTATCTGGCCAAGTGAGACCCAGTGCTTCCTTTAACGCTGCAGATCGATCTGTGAAAATTACCTGTGCGTGTTTCCCACATATGGCAACCTTAAATGTCTCAAGAAGCCACTTGAAAGATTCAATGGTTTCATCATACAGAAAAGCAGCGCCAAATATGATCATTTGCCTGTGATGGTTCATACCTAGAAACAAAGCCAAGGGCCTTCTCAAGTCATTTACTTTGTAGACCATGTCAAAGCAGATCACATCACCAAAGTAGTGATAGTCCATTATTGATTTTGCATCTGCCCAGAAGACATTAGCTGCTTTGTCATTTTCATCCACCTGAATGGCATAGTAAAACGATGGATTTTCACTCTTCATTCTACGAAAATAATCCATCAGAGCTTTGAGATCCCCTGGTTTAACATATTTTGTAGACTTGGACCGAAGATAATTCTTGTACCCTGGAGGAATGTTACTATTTTGGTTTCCATGTTGAACATCAGTCAACGTTCTCTGAGATTTCATCATCTCAATATCAAACGGTGCCGCAAGCTGGTGATTATGATCCTCCACAAATTCTGTTACTCGATATTTACCACGAGGTGTTAGCTTTATAGCTATTCGTGCAGGGCAACCCATCCTTGTCTCCAGACGAGGTCTCTTGGCCTCATTATTTGAACGAAAGCCTTCCCTAGAACAGACATAAACCCTTGATCTAGAGGAACTTTTAGCACTTTTGTCCCACCAACCTTTCCGGACACTAAATCCCACATCTCCTGCATAACTCACATAATACTCATATGCTTTTTCTTCACTCTCGAAAACCATTCCAACTATGGGAACTCCTCCAGCATTTGAAACGACTTCTGGTGGCAATTCTGGCTCTTCATCTACCTTCTCTTCTGGTTTATCTGCAGTCTATGTGAAAATAAAACGCTCTAAGAGAACAGAATTGCAGATTAGCATGCAGGTTCATCTTTCTACTGCAAAATTGAAGTGTTTGCATCATTTAATACAACGTCTTCAGTCTTTAGCAGTTTACCAGTAGTAATGTGCAAAGCTCCATGTCATAAACTTATGGTTACTGTGGCACCAACACAATCTATCTACGACATAATACTTCAGTTATGCAGTCAAAAGCCTCCTACTAAGTCAAGTCACAGTAGAGCGGACCAGCACACAGTATTCCCGTACCCAAACAACTGTCGTCCATTCATGCAAAATTCTCTTCAGAAGATGGCATAGCAAATGGCTAAAGGCATGTGCTTGAATCAGCCGATTCGATGTGCAATCCAAGATGCTCACAAGAAATGCACAATTTATCAACCAATTCTTAGAAACCATGTACCCGGAACTGTACCTGCGGGTCCTCTTTGCCGAGGAACTTCCCTCCCGCGCCTCTTCGCCGCCGCTCCGCCAGAGCCTGTCTCGATGGAATCTGCAAGTAGCAGCAGCCCCATATCAGGGAAAAAAATTGTTATCACCTACTGCCCTTTCCCAAATCCAATGAATCCAATAAACGGAACTCTTATCAAAAGAAATCCACCTTACTGGCCGCGCGGTTGACGACCTGGCGGCCACTCCGCTTCTGCATGTAGCGGAGGATGATGTCCCGGCGCTCCTCGTGCGTGTAGCGGGAGACACGGATTCCCAGCTCCCGGAGCAGCCGCGACGGCTGTGCCGAGGGCTCGACAGCCATTCCCCTGTCTATTTCGTCTCCGATGGCATGCATCTCCTGGCCTCCTGCCTTGGGCTGGTTCTTGGGAGCGGCCCGGCGCTTCTTGGAACTGGAGGAGAGGTCCAGATAGGTGCGCACGATGTGGGATATGCGGGAGGTCGGGTGGCGACGCTGCGAAGGATCGCTTGGCGGTGGCTCGCCGTCGCTGGCGGGCTCGCCGGAGGTGGAAGGGGCGGCCATGGTGACGGAATGGGGAAGAATTGGAAGACGAAGCGGAGAAGGGAGTTGAGTGAAAAGGGTGGTGCATGACATGTGGGTCCTCGGTCCTTTGTGTAACATTTCGTGGGTCCAACTTGTCAGTCAGCTTTTTTTTCTTTTCTGCGAGGGTCAGTCAGATATTTCGTGGCGTGAATTTTTCTTCTTCGCTTTTTCAGTTTTTAACAGCTCTTCTCTTCTCTTCTGGTTGGGTGAACAAAATGGGAATAGGTGATGAAACAGAACAAGGTTTAAATTAGGGGCATTTTCAAAATAACCATCTTTTCAAACTCTAATTGCATTTTCACCATCTGAAAATTGATGGTGAAAACGCAATTGGAGTCTAGAATCATGGTTAAAACACTATTGTCCCTTTAAATTATTGTTCAGATCGAGCAAACCAGCCGCCACGATATCATCGATTTTACCGATAACCGCGATAACCTCTCAAAAATCATACAAACGTTCAAATTTAAAAATTTGAATTCGAAATATCGAAAATCGGTTGATTTCGTCCATAATCGAACGATTCGGCTCGGTTATCGACCGATTTTACTGATAACCGAGAAAGTAAGAAAAATTACGAATTTTTTCAGCATTTTTTTACCTATCAAACGAACTCGTTTTCGTGTATGGTTTCCACCATACAGTTGCAAATGATGTCTAATTTATTTACATATTTTTGTTTCAATTTTTTCAATGATGAAGCCAGGGTAAGTGGATAAAGTGAATTTTCTTTTTTTTTCACTTTCTCGTCCAGAAATCTTCTGAGATTTTTTTGACCTATCAAACAAACTCGTTTTCGTGTATGATTTCCACTAATCTACTGCAAATGATGTCTAGTGTATTTATATATTTTTTGTTTCAAAATTTTTTCAATAATGGAGCCAAGGTAAGTGGATAAGTTGAGTTTTCCTTTTGTTTTCAACCTTATCGCCCAGAAATCTTCCGGCAATTTTTTAACCCATCAAACGAACTCGTCTAGTTTATTTACATAAAAAAATTCAAATTTTAAATTCAAAAATCGGCCGATTATCGACGATTTTGCAAACCCTGCTACAGAAGCATATATCAGGCAGATTGAGCTGCAAAGAATAGATTTATACAGTTTTCTACAAGGAAAGATACAGCTCAAAAATTTGTAATCGAGTTTTCTACAAAGGAAGCCCAGAACAAGAATCACCAAGGAATGTGAAAACATTACATAATTACACATACAAAGAATGTCGGAGGGTATGAGATCTTCAGCTCCTCATATTTGTTCAGTTGTTGATATGCCTGGTCAGATCATTTTCATCTGGTTATTTGATGATGAACAGCTCAACTCATGATGCCCTATGCACAGATATCTGTCAACAGTTTGCATTCCCAAAAACAAATGGCATGAGATAGACACGATTAGCTGACCAAAACCTCAGATTCCTAGCACATGCCTCATTGCTCATGAGAGAACGAACCTGCTTCTTTACAAAACGCTTATGACAAGGTTTCATGGTTGGTTGCGATTAAGCATATTCTGGAAAGAAATGTTTAAATCTTTGTGCTCTGTTCCAAAAATCTCTTCTGCTTTTGATAGGGTGTCCTGTATATTAATCATGTGACAAACATGACATTAACATATTTTGTGGCCACCAATGAAATGAATCAAATTGATATAAGAAAATATTGACTAGTTACGCTACCTCTCGTGATTGCTTCTGAGCATTGAAATCCTTGATATTTGCCAAAAATGCTCCAAATTGCTCATATGATAGTCTTGTCCTGAGATTTGTAGGCCCAAGTGTTAAGGAAGAAAAAAACTATTGATTATTGTATATGCTACAAAAAAACAATTGCTAACCTTGCTTGTCGGAAGAATTCCTTTCCGTCTATACGAGGTCGCCCTGAAAACAGGGAAAAGAAAATATATGTGTGTTCAGCAACAGCAAGAACTAGAACCTTAACATAAATGAGTCCCACAGATTTTTTTTTTCAGTATCTCCAACCTGAGTATGAGCGGCGTTGAGGAGGCGAGGTGGGTGCTGAATACTGGTGACTTGATGATCCTTGCCATGATGAAAATGTCGACTGGCCTTCCGACCGAGATTTTGTAGGTGATGTTGGACCAGATAAGAACTTGGGAGAGGGTGGCCCAGTTGAATATGCTCGGGGGGAACCACCAGATGACGAAATAATAGGTGTTGAACCAGGAGTTAATTTTGGAGGCATGTATGGTGTGATTGAGAACTGGTACCCTGTAAACACTTTATATATAAGTGGCTGCACTGAAAATGAAGTTAATGTGAAGTAAAGTTTAGCTTCTCAGCAGTGAGAGTGGACTACCTCCACCATGGATGGATTTGGTCATTGTAGATCGGCTGGAAGCCTCTGAAGAAGTGTGACTACTTGAAACTTCGTCTATCAAGCCAAAAAGATTTTTACTAAAAAACGAAGTCGTGTATCTGGTATGAAGGTATGGCAATTACTTGAACAAAAAAGATGCTATGAAAACTGCATGGATGTTGAAAAGCACCTTTCCAAGGGGGAACTCGGGCTGTCAAATTATCTTCTGCATCATGATCATGACCAGTTTCGGACAATTGCTGTGAAAATATGCAAATAAATCATTTGCTAACACCAACGCTCAAGCGTAAGAGCCATCAAATGTAACAGCAAAAAAATATTTTGAGATATAAAACTTACCAACAAATTATCTTCACTTAATGATTTCATCAATTGCTTCTTAAATGCCTCCAACTGCAAAGAAAGAACGACCTCCAGTAATTTAATAGCTAGTAAAGCACATTTTTTCATGTTGAACAGAGAAAGCTCAACAAACTTAATGCCCACTAAAAACCATAACAGCCAGACATTCTAGCTTTCCCACCACAACGTGAAAGAAACTGCAAAGTAGCACATTAAAGGGCCACCAATCATGCTCTTATTTCTGTTCAACTTCCATAAATCTGGATCCACAGTTGGAAATCAAATAAGTCGTCTTCAAAACTATTTACGCCTCTCAGGCTTCTCTACGAAGCTCATCAAGTTAGTATGTAGTATAAATTGATCTATTTTTCAGCTACACCAAGTCTTCAGCATGGAAAGATGAAACAAGACTCCCATTGTCAGAATTTTGCAGCCTAACCTAATTAGAATCTTTTGAACAGAGTCACAAAAAAATTGACCATGTAATCTCGACGATCACGTAGAACATTCAATGGCAGTAGTCCAATCACATCACTATTGAAAGAAACAACAAAATCTGCACAAACTCCCCACTGCAGTGTACACAGCAGACAATAGAGTGAACAAAATTGGCTCTTTCCACACTAGAATAATCCAAATTCAAAAGGTTGCAACATGCGTTTGTCTCATCTTACCAAATATCCACAATCATGGTCACTGAATGGTGCATGTCTAAAATGCACAAGAAACAACACTAAAATGACACAATTTTATTCGGAATATACGCACAAAATTCTCAGAATAAACAATAAAAACACTTCTCCCAAAATTGATAGGCCTCCCAATGCAGTCATGCTTAAAAGAGACCCAGTCATCAAAATTGAAAGAATTTGCACTGAATGTGAGTTGGGGAGAAATAAAAGCCGCACCTTTGCCAAGTTCCTTGCCAGCTTCTTGGCCGTCGCGGCAAGCGAGTCCCTCTCCTTCGCCAGCTTCGCCTGCATACCAAGTATCAGAGGGCATGAAGCTAAGCGCAAATCTTAATTCTCCGGGGACAATAAGTCCAGCGACTGTGAGCTTACGTTCTCGTCGAGGGAGGCGAGAAGGCGTGCGTCGGTCTCGGCGAGGCGGGCGCGGAGGTCGGCCTCGGAGCGGTCCCGGTCGGCGAGGTCGCGGCGGAGGCTCGCGACATCGGCTTCGAGGCGGGAGACGCGGGAGGAAATGGCCATGGATGTGATCTTGCGCGCCACGTCCAGCTGCTCATACGGGTCGGTGGGGATCACGGCCAGGATCTCGTCCGGCAGGTGGAAGTCCACGCCCGACGCTGACGCATCCTGCCTCGCCATCGCCGCCGCCGGAGGCAAGCAGGCAGGGTAGCTAACTCCTGATGATCTGAGGCGGCGGCGGTCGTCGTCGCCGAGGAAGAATATGAGTGGAAATTACTCCCTTTTTTTGTATTTGTGTTTTCCTTTTGGATGTGGACATCAGAACATGTGATTCTTGATTGGGATTGCTTGGCTGGCTCTACAGTTGGAGTTCCAGGTCATTTTGTCACTCTTGGATCTTTTTTTCCCTTCCATTTTCTTCAACAATTTTTAAGTGTTAGTGTGGTATTCTATATTATTAGCTTATTATTTGAGTAGGTAGGAGTTAGCGCTATTGTTTTGATGATAAACAATGGTTAGCATGTTTCAAAAAGATCAAGGGGTGTTCGTTTTCAGAGGTATAAAGTTTAGAAGGGTCACATTAAAGAGAATATTGTTATTTAGGAGTATTAAATGAAGTCTAAATACAAAACCAATTCCAGAACCCCTGGTCTAATTGGCGAGAGGAATCTAATGAGGGTAATTAAGCCGTGATTAGAAGATGGTTACTGTAGCATCACTGTACCAAAACATGGATTAATTAGGCTCATTAGATTCATCTGTTAAAAGGTTTTGTAATTAAACTTTATTTAGTACTCCTAAATAACAAGATTCTTTTTAGGCCTCCTTTGGAAGGCATGATAGAAAAAACACAGGAATAGAAAAAACGTAGGAACTCTTGAAATCCTATGGAAACTAAAAACATAGGATTTGAAAATGGAAGCCCTTTGGTAGCATCATAGGAAAAAACAAAGGAATTTGAGACTTACACATCACTTGTTGCCTATTGTTTGAGTTAAATGACCAGTCATCAGGCTTATTTACTCAGGGTAATTAAAGTGAAAGAACAAGGACAAAAGTATTTGTGCATGTTCAAGAAACAGCAGATGAAATAGCAGGTCGTTATAAAAGCATGCGTTAAGTTGGTGCTAGGAAGGGCTGCATGCCGTAGTGGATTATTTTATTACTGCCTGTTTGCAAAGCGGCACACGGCAACATAATTAGCAGCATGCATCAACTCTTCGCTCTCATGCAGGAAAATTTCCAAGAGCTCAGACCTCATGCTATCTTTCCTGTGAAATTGAGCAAAAGAATCCAATCCTATGGAATTTTTCCTCCAGCTTGGGACGCGCGGCCGTGGCATCGTAGGCGGCCGGCTTCCTCGGCAAGGTTGGTGCTCGATGCGTGCCGGGAGGGCCTACGGGATGGGTCTGCGCTGTTTTGGGTTTCGGCGTCTTCTGGAGAGCGCCATGGCCGACGCAAAGATGTCCATGATTCGGTGCCGCGGCGTCGAGCAGCTCAGCCTCGTCCGCGAACGCGCTCCTCATGACGATCTCCAGCTGCGAGGTTGGTGGGTGGTGACCTCACTCGGAGACGCTAGGCTGGGCAGCCGCTGCGCCCGCTCAGGCTCAGTCGTCGCTCAGTTCTGCAGACGGGAGCATGCATATTGCATGGCGCCTGCACCGGCACGCGATGCTCTCGCCCCGCCTCCAGGGCAACTGATGTCAAAGCCTAATCGGTGCTTATATCTTGACGTGAGGTGATGGAAGCAATTCAAACTCTTCCAGTTCCAGATTGTTGATAATGTCAAGAAGGTGCCTGCTGCGGGTGGCACTCGTTAAATCGAAACTTCTCTCATCTTAAAAAAAAAATTCGGACCAAGCTAAGGCCTCCTTTGGAACGCAGGATAGAAAAAACACAGGAATAGAAAAAACGTAGGAATTAAAGTAGCATGCTCTTGAAATCCTATGGAAACTAAAAACATAGGATTTGAAAATGGAAGCCCTTTGGTAGCATCATAGGAAAAAACAAAGGAATTTGAGACTTACACATCACTTGTTGCCTATTGTTTGAGTTAAATGACTAGTCATTAGGCCTATTTACTCAGGGTAATTTTAAGACTTACACATCACTTGTTGCCTATTGTTTGAGTTAAATGACTAGTCATTAGGCCTATTTACTCAGGGTAATTTTAAGACTTACACATCACTTGTTGCCTATTGTTTGAGTTAAATGACTAGTCATTAGGCCTATTTACTCAGGGTAATTTTAAGACTTACACATCACTTGTTGCCTATTGTTTGAGTTAAATGACTAGTCATTAGGCCTATTTACTCAGGGTAATTTTAAGACTTACACATCACTTGTTGCCTATTGTTTGAATTAAATGACCAGTCATCAGGCTTATTTACTCAGGGTAATTAAAGTAAAAGAACAAGGACAAAAGTATTTGTGCATGTTCAAGAAACAGCAGATGAAATAGCAGGTCGTTATAAAAGCATGCGTTAAGTTGGTGCTAGGAAGGGCTGCATGCCGTAGTGGATTATTTTATTACTGCCTGTTTGCAAAGCGGCACACGGCAACATAATTAGCAGCATGCATCAACTCTTCGCTCTCATGCAGGAAAATTTCTAAGAGCTCAGACCTCATGCTATTTTTCCTATGAAATTGACCTAAGGAATCCAATCCTATGAAATTTTTCCTCCAACTTTCCTGTGAACCAAAAGGCTACATAGGAAAAAATCCTTAGGAATCTGAATCCTTCAAAATTCCTATGAAATTCTTTCAATCCAAAGGACCCCTTAACTTTAGAGAGTCTAAAGTTTAGAGGGGGGAAACAAACACCCCCTAACAAGTTTTAGCGGCCATGACCGACGGTAGGAAAGGAATACAAATAAGGGCAGTACGTATGCTAACAAAGCAAGGTATAACTATGAATTTATATGTCAAATTCTTGTAACTTTATTCCCTTCTCTGAAGCAGGCAATCCTTGCGTGACTAAGCAAGCGTTTTTCCCAGACCAACCTAGCAAAATAGACGGAGCATAAACTTCTACTTTTTCTTTTCGGCAAAGCTCGAAACGTGCTAAGTATTTTAATCCTTAAGAGAGAAAAAAAGAGAGAGACACGTGAAATTTGGTGAGAAGCCAACCAGAACTCCAGAAGCTGCCATTTCATAGATGAATGAATGGGCCCAGTAGGGGCTCCCATGGGCGTGGCCCCATTTCGGTTGCTGCCGTGCGGCTTGCATTAGGATGATTAGTCCCACATCGCTTATTCGGGCTGCTGCCTTCCGAGGGAGAGAAATATAATGGGGGCCAGGGCGGCCTGTTAAAAGCACGCAGCTGCGCGGTGCATTAAATGACTAGTCATTAGGCCTATTTACTCAGGGTAATTTTAAGACTTACACATCACTTGTTGCCTATTGTTTGAATTAAATGACCAGTCATCAGGCTTATTTACTCAGGGTAATTAAAGTAAAAGAACAAGGACAAAAGTATTTGTGCATGTTCAAGAAACAGCAGATGAAATAGCAGGTCGTTATAAAAGCATGCGTTAAGTTGGTGCTAGGAAGGGCTGCATGCCGTAGTGGATTATTTTATTACTGCCTGTTTGCAAAGCGGCACACGGCAACATAATTAGCAGCATGCATCAACTCTTCGCTCTCATGCAGGAAAATTTCTAAGAGCTCAGACCTCATGCTATTTTTCCTATGAAATTGACCTAAGGAATCCAATCCTATGAAATTTTTCCTCCAACTTTCCTGTGAACCAAAAGGCTACATAGGAAAAAATCCTTAGGAATCTGAATCCTTCAAAATTCCTATGAAATTCTTTCAATCCAAAGGACCCCTTAACTTTAGAGAGTCTAAAGTTTAGAGGGGGGAAACAAACACCCCCTAACAAGTTTTAGCGGCCATGACCGACGGTAGGAAAGGAATACAAATAAGGGCAGTACGTATGCTAACAAAGCAAGGTATAACTATGAATTTATATGTCAAATTCTTGTAACTTTATTCCCTTCTCTGAAGCAGGCAATCCTTGCGTGACTAAGCAAGCGTTTTTCCCAGACCAACCTAGCAAAATAGACGGAGCATAAACTTCTACTTTTTCTTTTCGGCAAAGCTCGAAACGTGCTAAGTATTTTAATCCTTAAGAGAGAAAAAAAGAGAGAGACACGTGAAATTTGGTGAGAAGCCAACCAGAACTCCAGAAGCTGCCATTTCATAGATGAATGAATGGGCCCAGTAGGGGCTCCCATGGGCGTGGCCCCATTTCGGTTGCTGCCGTGCGGCTTGCATTAGGATGATTAGTCCCACATCGCTTATTCGGGCTGCTGCCTTCCGAGGGAGAGAAATATAATGGGGGCCAGGGCGGCCTGTTAAAAGCACGCAGCTGCGCGGTGCACACATAGCGAACTATTCTTTCGCCTTTTACTAAAGAATACCGTGTGTGCGCCGCAAATAGCAGCATACGCTAATTTTTGGAGGGGATTCTCTTTATAGGGGAGCCCCCACAATTCAAATTCAAATTTCTGTTACAATGGCTAAATTTTGATAGTAAGCTCAATGCTCAGTTAGCTTTGTTGAGATGATTCTCAGGTGACTAGTTTGTATGCTAGTACGAAATTTAATTATGGCGTTCAGTTTGGTATTTCAATTTTGAGGTAACTAGCTCCATGCTCCGTAATGATCTGTTGATAGTACAATTTAATTAAGTTTCATAATTTAAAATTTTGTTTACTCTTACAAATATCTCTGCCCATCTATTTTTTTCCCTTTGGTATTTCTTTCCATTGTAATTCAAAAGTATACCGTGAATTTGATTAGTTTTAGATGATACGAATGGCACCACAAGGTTTTCTGTCTCCTCAAACATACACTGATCTACTGTGAAGGCTAGGTACAAAGACTATGGTCCTACAGGCCTACACTGATCTACTGTGGCGTTAGCTTGGATCTTTGTACATCAGCGACTATGCCAACTATGCTCATTGCTAGAATGTAGAGGACAAAAATGCTCTGGGACAGACTGGAGAATTACAATCAGATAACTTTTCAAACTATGAAACCTGCATTATATAGAAGAAATAGTGAATAAATGTGGATTTGTAACTCAGAATTTGGCTGTGACAAAGGATATTGAAAATTCAAATGGAACCTACCTGAACTTATTTGCTGAGACAAGGCCAGCTGGCTTTGTATCATACAGAAACCAATGTCATGTTGGCCATCGAAATAACTCAACTGAAGATGAATCAGAGTGGCACTTCGGTAAGTAGTATCATGTCAGACTATACACAGACTATATTTGGAACTTATTGCCATTGTTGTTCACTTTACAGATCGCACACCAACAGTTCTGACTTTAAATTTATATTGAGGCAGCTCTTCTTCATCATCCTCGTCGTCATCACTCGAATCATCTTCAACCTTGTCCCATTTCGAGTAATCAAGGCCTGAATGGCCCTTCGGTTTTGGGATAGTCTCCCAACCCTGAGGTTTTGAAGGCAGAATGGAAGGGACCTCAACCTTTTGAGGTACAACCACAGGTTTTCTTTCAATAATCGGTCCATTTGAAGGTTTGCTGTCGACATCCGGTTCAGTTGCAGGTTGGTCAAGCTTGGCGAAAGAAGTCTCAATCTTTCGATCTTGTTTCGGAGGAAGTTCTTCTTGATCTTCTTCAAGATACATGGACTCCTCTTCACACTCAGGAATTGGGGCCAGTGACTTCAAAATAACTCGTATAACTTCGTATAAT
>LAPY01003060.1:38548-59641 GCA_000970635.1 Eragrostis tef | reverse complement strand
GCTATTTCAGTTTGATTTTTTTTTTTTGTGAATGATAGTTGAGCAAAAAGAAATATATATATGCATGAGACTAATTAATAATGATATTTTTTCCTTAGGTGCATTGGCGACAAGGTGTTTGAAGCATTTTGGAGTGACAACTTTTTGTGCAGCACACCTTTTGTGCAGTAACCAGAATTTCAAGTGTGTCGGAGAGGCACATCTTTTGTGCAGCAACTAGAGTTTCAAGTGTGCTAGAGAGAAACACCCTTTGGGCAGCACTTAGAGTTTCTATTGTTGTGCAGTGGCAACCTTTTGTGCATGACCATATTTCTAGTATTGTAATGACTAGCAAACTTTCCTCTGCTAGGGAGAAATGAATTTAGACGCTTTCTTTAGCTCTGATCTAAACCTTTACATTGTGACTTGTGATCTGTTGGAGATGAGACCATGTAATCTATCTATGCTTAATGATCATGTGCAAACTTATAATTGATTAGTGGAATATGCATGAAGCTTCTGTATTTTGGATCATGGCTGTGGACTATTGAATCTATTTGGACGTACAGAAATGTATATTTTATATCATTAGTATTGCATTGTATTATAAATGCATTATCCTATTTTGCCGACACTTAATTTGCAAGGAAAGACAAATACCGTGCTATGGTGGAACTGTTATCAGCCAACATACAAAGTGTCGGCACAGGAAATAAATGTCGGCAATGGTGTGTTCAATAGCCACAAAGTAACTGTCGGCAATTCAATTAACTGTCGGCATAGGTTTTCCCGACAGCTTCTACCCCGACTGTTTGAAAACTGTCGGCGTAGCCTATGCCGACACATCATATGTCGGCAATTGTGGCCTTCGCCGACTGTAGAAAGTGTTGGGAAAGGCTTGCCATGGTGTAGTGAAAATAGATTACAACAGCCGCCTCGTGTGCTGTAGTGAAAGATGTCAACAACACATGACCTGAAGCGCCGCCGCCTGATCCTGCGCTCGTCGCATCGCCGCCTCATGTGCCCGTCGAATCGCAGCGCCGCGATGTCAGAACCCTGTCTGACCTGGTCCAAGCTCAAGAGAGGATATCAACTGCCGTCGACGTCGGAGGATCAACGGTTGACGTCGGAGATAGACTCTTTACCATCCGGTGCGGTGAACTGTTAACTTTCATTCTGTTTTCGCTTTTACCTTTACTGCTGGAGTGCCAGCTGCTACTGTAATTCTTGTAAGCTACTTAAGCGAGATTCGGTGGAGAGGATAGGCAGCGAAGAGAATGCTTACCCTTAGTGTAAAGTAGAGTCGTTCTCGGAACTCATGTATCTCTGAATCCAGCATCAATATAGCTCTGAATCCGGTCGTCGATTGCCGGGTTTCGTTGTCTGAATTTGTTCCGGGTTCGAATTCGTTCGCTGGGTCTCACACGCGATGCCCCGACAGGCAGTAGGCTTTGCGACTCCACGGCTCGACGCACCCCGGCGTCGCCGCAGTGCAGCGCCCCGACATCCCTGCGTCTCCTCACGTCGATTTGTTGCCGGCAAGAACCAGCCTGGCATCGATTCGTCAAATGCGGGTAATTTTGGGTACCCGAAATGTTAGGTCTTTGGTTTTTTAGACTTATTTTGGGTGCTGATTTTGAATGCCCAGTGCTAGTTTTAAGGTTTAACACTGAGAAAAAAAAAGAGAGATCCAATTTAGAATGTGCTAGGTGGTTTTTCATTAAAAAAACAAATAGCAATTAAGTAGGCACCTAAATTTAAGAGTATGAGGACTTGAACTTGGGGTGGATATGGGTGCAATTGAGACAGGCTCATCTTTCTTGCTAAAAAAACCACGAGCTTTTTAAACAAAATATCATGGGTGGAGTTTTTAAAACTTAAGACTACATGTTTGCACTGTTTTCAACTGCAAGCTCTTGTTCCATTTTAACACCTCCTACTTCCTTATAAAACCATAGTATTCAAAAAACTCAAAAAAAAAATCTTGTGTCCAAATGGGGCCTCATTTTTGAAGGATCTGCCACTATATGTGATCATTTCCTCGTTTTGCACGGGCATTTGCCCCACCTCCCAGTATGGAGTATGGTTCACATGACTTCTTATAATTAATGAGGTACTCCCTCCGTCCCTAAATATAAGTCCTTTTGGGTTTGGTCAAAGTCAAATTTTGTAAACATTGACTATAAATAGCAAAATATTAAAATTGTTTTACAAAATTCAGTTTATATTTTTAGATACACTATGAAAATAACTATCATAATATGTAACTCTTTTTATTTAAAATATTTTATTTTTCTAGATGTGGTTGGTCAAAATCATCAAAGATTGACTTTGACCAAACTCAAAACTATCTACACTAGATGATATTCCGCGCGTTGCTGCGGGACATAAAATGAGATGGGATGGAAGATCAATTGAATTTTGAAAAAAACTTATGAAAAAAGAGGAGAGAATAGGTGGTCTGGTTTGAAAGGATGGTGAAAACTCATTCAGTAAATTGCAATTCAGTTTAGCCTTGCTATTTTATTTTCCAAAAAATTGTATAAGTGGGTTCAGTTGACGGACCCTTTTAGGATTTCCAAAAATTCAGCATGGCAAAAAATGCAAGTTTTAACAGTAGGATCTTAACTTTCTTTAGTCGGTCAGAATTGAACATTGCATGACCCTGAGACATACTTTGGTCAGTATAAGTCGATCCATTAAGAGTTCTTATTCAGCAACACAGGATACATAGGATCTCAAGATTCTCAACTAATAAGGACAAAACTATTGGAAAAAGAAAGGCGTGGGTAAAGAAGATCGTATTAATGAAAGGGAAATATTGATAATAGAACTGATTCATAGTCATTCAAACAGCAGCAAGCAAGTGGAAGAATAAAAACAAAATCTTACAAACAGTGCAATATGAAATCTAGAAAAAAGGTAAAAGAAGAGTCAGGTCGCAATAGCATGCATGATAAATGCAAGACATCACCAGCCTTCAAGCTCGTAGTCTGTAATGAGGATGAAAAGGATCACCTTTGCATGTACATAGCTATTTGGAGGTACCAGGAGTAGATTGTGACAGGAGAATAGGCATCTATGGCTTTATGTATGTCAGGATTTAGGGAGATAAAAAGCCGAATGGGGTTGGATCAAGATAACTAAGATGTGCATGCAAGTGCCCATCAGCTGCTAAATAGAGTGGGCACCTTTGTAACTGATGGGAAATTGGACAGATGCAAAGGTATTAAGATTTAAGACACAATTAGGTGTCATGAATAAGATAGAGGGATATAGATGAGTTAAGACAATTGAAGAGATTAAATTGCTGGCATGTTGTAAAACGGCAAAAATGGGTGGACACACGTTAAAGAGAGGCTAATGAAGCTCGTAGTGCTGCAAAATCAATGGAGTAGTTAAGGTGGTAAAAAAATTGGTTGATGAATTTCATATAACAGACGGACATGATCAAACATGGACCTAGGATCTGACGGAGATAGTTTTGCTGATGATGTGGCTCAACGTGAGAGCTTTTTTATAGCAATCAATGATTTTTAGTGGGTTGCATCTATATAAGATATACTACCTAGATTTAGGGACGGAGGGAGTACAGAGAACACCAGCTCGCCTTGCTACATGTTGATGGATGATCGAGTAGAAAGATCTCAACAAGGTAGTAATTTGATTTCATCGAAAAGAGCATTACAAAATTTCGGTGCAGTGCCTATGAGTCGCGGTATGAACAGCACCTTCCTTTGTCTACTCCTAATGCATTATATTTATATGATATTACTAATTCTTAAGGTGCCACGTTGACAAGACACTAGTATGATTTTGAGTGCAGCATTATCTGAATAGCCACGTTTTTTTCTCGAGAACGTATCTGAGTAGCCACGTGAATCTTAGTTGAAAGTCTAAGTTTAGAGCAGATGTGATCAACAGTACGTTGCCAATAAAAATCATATAACTTCCACTCGACCAAAAGTTTTGTCTGAAGTGATTTTTTGTTTGAACCGAACAGCAGGGGAGCCCCCTACTTCTTTTTCTATTAATTTTTTATAAGAGAATATATACAGGATACAAGGCCGTAGGCTCAAAAAAAGATCCTACTCAGAGTTCAGTTAGTTTATGTTACAAATCCATTCCTCTAAAAGCTTTTTGACACTGGAGTTAGCCTTTAAGACCACCAGATTCATCTCCTCTTTGAAGCAGGCTTTCCATCGTTGCAAAGATAAAGTCTCATTGTTTAAAATGATGCTGTTCCTGTGGCACCAAATGCACCAGGTGGCTACTATTAGTATTTCTCTAAAGATTCTGGAACCAAATGTTGTCTTGCTTGCAGAAGCATAGGACCAGGAGCCAGGGTGCAATCCCACTGAATATTCAAAAACCGCCAGCACCATTGCCTGAAGGGGCACTGGAAGAAGAGATGCAGTTAAGTTTCTTCCATATTGTGAGAGCAGAGGACACAGTCATAGCTGTCAAGCACTCTATTTTTCCTTCTCAAAAGGTTTCTAGTGTTGAGTCTGTCTCTTAGGACTAGGAGTAACCGGAAGAAGAATTTGTGGTTACCTCTGCATGCAGAGTTCCACATCCATTTGAACCAAGGCGATGTGTCCATTGTGCCAATGATATTCTTATATGCTTTCTTAGTGGAGAACGAGGAGCCCCCCAGATGTACCTCCATTCATCAGTTTGGTCCTGCTGTAGGTGAAGATTGGCAATCAGGTTTTGGAGTTCTGCAAGTTGTGCAGTGATTGTAACTCCGTCTATCCACAAATATAAAGCTTTAAGGATCCAAAGTCCATATTTTTTAAACTTTATCCAAATGTGAAGATTGATGACATAAAGGCTTATTGTACCACGCAGCACCACTAGACACTGAGCATGCTAACATAGCATGGTTTTGAGGGGGAATGTGTCTCAACAGAGCTTTAGCCACAAAGAAAATAGCCACGAGCTGGTAAGCAATATTCAACCAAAAGAAAAGAACAAGTGAAAAATAATGTAGAAATCTATAACCAATAAGAATGCAGACTATACATGTTTTAAGTGTTGACGAATGTGTTGACTGCACAAATCCTTCATCATGGACCTGCAAAAACATGTAAGCCACACTGGCCGTAAACCGTTCAGATATATATGTATCGCATCTTCCCATTCCATTTCCACCAAATTATTATATCAAAATTTGACAGAAAACGCATACACAGATGCTACTTATCTCGACAACATAATCCCAATTACTTGTCCAACCAACTTATTTGATTCTACATTAAACAATGCACGCAACCAACATCCAAAGTATCTCTGCTCTTTGCAGTACTTCCTAAAAGAAAGCCAAAATAGTTTTGATTCTTATTACATAGAATTCAGCAAATATCGAGAGCCCTTTAACTTCACCCTTCGACGCATAGTTCACACACCCACTCACATGCTCTGTAATTTTTTTTTACTCAATCATTTGTGCTTGGTAGAGACAACACATCTTGCTTGTGATCCACCAAGTGCTGTTTCATCAACCTTCTTGCCTGTTCTGCACTTTTCTGATCTCCTGCTTTCAACAAAATAATTCACAGTTTAATATAACCCATAGTTGACAGTATAATTTGATCAAGCATTAATAAATGTCTATTTTTACAGGTAGCGATGTTTTCCCATTTCTATATTGCCCAGACAAGTGCAGTGCAAAAAAATCTACCTACACTTAACATTTAACCATATCCCCCTTAAATCATTCTTCCGTGACCCTAGAAAACTCTATTGCATATACCAATTTTCAACAGTACATTCCAACCATGTATAGCAACTGCACATCTAAAAAATAAATGTTCTATTGAATTTATCAACATGTCAGAAACTACACAACTTTCCAACCCCTCTTTCTCAATTGAGCACATTTTTTCCTTCTCATTTAAGCACATGTTTGCTATCATTTAACTGAAAACCACTCAAAGCTTCGATTTTATTACCCCAGCTTTTAAAGTAAGTTTTTGCCTCCTCCTTTTATTATCCAGAATCCAGACGTCTAGATTCAATTTTTCTCTCATCGGTTTGTTCGATATGCACACAACTTTTGGCTTGAATTCTTCATTTTTGAACAAGGATAACCGGTTTTTAACTTCATTATTGTATTCAATAATCAACAAACAACCGAATACTATACAAATCAGTTCAGTGATTAAACAAATGATGTTTGTTTTGTAGGCAAACATGAACAGTGTGTAACAAAACAATCAAAGAATTTGAGCAAGTCCTAAAAGCCCATACAACTCGATTTGAACAACACATTGCAACTGAATCCACCAAAGAAATTATAGCTTCTAACACCTACAACAGTTATATGTTTGATAAATTTTACCAAAAGTAAGAGACAGGCTGATGTGATCACGTACCTTGGATGATTTTACCATTCTCCGATGGAAATAGAGGCCACCACCTTACAAGGATCATCGTCATGGCCAGGAATATACTTGGGGATGAAGAACTGGAAGCAGACGTTTGGATCGGGCAACCCATCGGAGGGGTCCACGCACGGGACTTGGAACCGAGACACCTGGGAATGGATGGAGCGCTTGAGGCGGCGGCAGCGGCTGTCAGGCTTGTAGCACGAGTATGAAAGATAGAGGTGGCGTTTCGTAGTCGTCCCGGTGGCGGCGCCAGAACGAGGGCGCAAGCAGACGACGGAGACGGAGCGGCCGAACGGCGCCAGCACCACGTTGAGCAGGAACACATGCTGGGTGGCGGCCGTGCCTTGGTCGCGGACGGCGGTGAGGAAGTTGAAGCCGTCACGGAGGACGACGTCGAAGCTTCCGTCGGCACTGGCCTCGGCGGTGCACGGCCAGCCGTGCACGTCGGCGAAGTGGTCGAGCAGCGCCGGCGTCGGGCCGACGAAGCTGCAGGTGTCCGCGGGGCAGCGGTACGGCGCGTAGGCGCAGACCTCGGCGTGGGCGTGCCTGGAGTGGTATTCCGGCTTGGCGGCACAGCCTTGGGCGGCGTGTGGGCACGGGATGAGCAAAGAGTCCACCATCTGCTCCATAATGTAGCAGCGGCGGAAGCGGGTGGTCTCGCGGCACTGTGGGCACCTGCCCCTCCGCGCCCCCACCGTCAGCAGCTTGCCACGGCACGACGAGCACACCGCGTGGCCCACATTACACTAGAAAAAATGTGGAAATGGGAATCGGATCATCATCCATCTGATCGAGCTGCACCGAGAAGAAAGAATTGTGAACATAAGCTAGATCCAGATTTACCTGGAATATGGGTGGCTTCAACGCGAGGAAGCATATGTCGCAGTCGAGGACGCCGGTGTGCTTCAACGTCATGTCAACGAATGACAGCGCTGACGCGGATGGCGGCCGCGCAAGCTCGGCATCCTCATCCTCTTCGTCTTCCGCACGCTGCTCTGGTTCATCCACACACATGTCAGCATCAGACCCGTCACCGACGTAGGAATTTGAGGCCCCGTGCGACGGCGAAGACACCGGTTGCGACATCGGCGACGGCAGCGGTGGCGGCGGCGGCGGCGGCAGAGAAAATGGTGACCTGCCCTAGCTAGCAAGAAAGTGGGCCCGGATTCTCTATTGGGCAACTGGGCTTTATGCGGCAATACGGTATGACACTGCTTGAGATTCGTGCAGACTTTTTTCTTTCATCGATTTTTTTGTGGCGGTTCACATCCACGGCTTCAATCTTATCCCCCTTCACCGCTACGAATCATGCTTTCATCCTCCTTTTTGCTTCCCTCACTTTGGTCTGGCGATTAGACTGTCTCGCTATGGGGTTTCAATCTTTTGGCCACTTTGATATAATCAACTTAGTAATCACTCAATACCTTCATTTCAAAGCTTTGAGTAGCGTTTCGATTTGGGTTTCCTATTTTCTGTTTATGTCGAATTGGGTTTCCGGTTTTTGATAAAATTTGATAATGTGGAGGGTAAGTATAGCAAGCTATTACTTGTTCGAAAGCCGTGGAGGTGAAAAAGGATAAGGTAGAAAAGATTGTGGATGAGAAGCCTATAGATGCGAAAGAATGTAGATGAGACTGGCGAGTGATAATGGCAATCCAAGGTTTCCTCAATTTGTTCATGATAAAACGAACTTCTTATTAAAGGTGAATGTTACCTTTCCAAACAAAAGAAGCATTCCTGCGAGCTTTGAGACATGACACAATAAAGAGGGAGTGTGCATTTAATTTTGAACACAGTGATAAAGATAGGTTTAGAGGTAGCTGCATTTTTTTTAAAAAATGTGAGTGGATAATTCATGCTTCCAGGTTGAAGCCCGAAATGACTTTTATGGTACAGTTACAACTTATTTGAAGTCGTTTTTCTTTTTCTCTTACTATTATATTGTATTAAATATTGACATATTTTGTATATGTGCAGATAAAGAGACTACCTTGCAGGCATACTTGTGCATAAGCAAACAAGATACCAGGAAAAATGACAAATCAGGTTTCTTCAAAAAAAAAACGACAAATCAGAAATGGTCTGCAGAGAGATCGTTGGATATATTGAGGAAAGATCCATCTCTTTAGTGCAAAAAAGTTACTGGTGGAGTTAGAAGACAAGTATAATATATATCAAATTAGATTACAATATGGTTCGGAAAGGTAGATAGAAGGCTCCTTGTTGATCTACAAGGAGCTTGAGAGGATAGCTCCAAGCAATTGTGCAATCTAAAGGGTGCAAAGTCCCTGGATAGTTTGGTAGAGAAGTGGACCAACATGGATGCTTCCTGTTGTGTTTGCTAGTTTTGACAAGGAAATTAACCATAGATAATTGGGAGCGGTTTTTTCCTTCAATTAAAGAAGTTTGTTGGAGATGATGAAATTAAAGTGATTCATAGTGATGCAAATAAGAGACTTGAGACAACAATTCCAAAGGTTTCCCATTGGAGTAGAACATAAGGAGTGCTTTAAACATTTGTTAGGCAACTTCGAGAAAAAGGTTCAAAGGAGCTCAGGATTGACCTGATGCTATTCAATATCTGGAAGAGAACTACAGGCATCTTTCGTCAAGATCGATGTTCTCAACTATGAACAAGGTTGAGTATGTCAATATTAAGCTAGCTGAAAGCTTCAATAGATTGATTGGAAAGATCAAAAAGTACACACCCTTAGAACAATGATACTGGTTAAGCTTACTATTCCCTCCGTTTCAAAACATATGCAATTTTGGCCATGAACCATGTTCATTGAACATTCTCTTAACCTGGACAAGCATATGTCCAGATTCAGAGAATGTCCAATGAATCTGGACACTCAGAAACATAGCTAGAACTACATATATTTTGAAACGGAGGGAGTAACAGATATAAAATTTCAGAAGGATATATTCTACCTCATGTGGTCAAGGAACTCAATGAGAAGAGCAAATACTGGACTACACAGTCGAATGTTCATCAAATTATGCTACCATTTTGGATTGAATCTATTTGGCAAAACGGTTTTTCTTGTAGCTTCTCTTTATTTTTAGAACATGGATTAGCATACTAAGAACTAATTAATTTGGACATAATCTTCCATCCTTACCTCTAATAAATACTGTTTGGAGCGGCTTCCTAATATATCTCTCTCCCCTCCGAAGTGGCTATCAGGGATTGCAATCCCACGGTAAACCGGACCGGTTTCCGCAAAAACTGGAAAAACTGGTCCGGTCTGGTTTACCCGGAAGACCGGTTTTCCATTTTAAATTTTTTAAAAAATTGAAAATTTGACAAAATTTAAAATATGTAAAAAAAACTAGATCAAATTTGCAGTCCAACGGTGAAAACCATACAACTAGATTCGATCGTTTGATCTGCCAAACAAATTGAGGAAGTTTGTGTGTACAAAGAGGAAGAAAAAAAAAGAAAAATCATTTTTTATCAGCCAGCAAATTTTCTAGGTTTTTTTGACCAAGCAAACGATTGAATTTCGTGTTTTGTTTCAACCATTAAGCTGAAAATTTGATCTAGTTTTTTTTACATTTTTTTTGTTTCAGTTTTTTCAAATTATTATTTTTTGTATTTTTTCATTTCAAACTGATTTTCTGTTTTCGTTGGCGGTATACCAGAAATACCGGTCGGGATTCCGGTGATTCTGTCCGGTATCCCGTTATGTTCGAGCGTTTGAATTCAAAAATTTCGATGTTGAATTTTATCCGGTATCCAGTCCGGTTTTTCCGGTATACCGGCCTTTCTGGTCCGAGGCGGTAAGAGCGGGATAAACGGAATTGCAATCCTTGGTGGCTATCGCACAACGTTCCTATGATTGAGGTTGCGGGCTTCAGCGCTCTGCTTGTTATTTTTTGCATGACGCTAGTTTTCGGTTCACTGTTTCGCGCCCAGGTTTTTTGCTGCGTTGTTCTCGCGGTCATCAATTTTGCATGGCGCTTGTTTTTTTTTTTTCGTTGGCTTGTGCTTGCCTGCCAGTTGAAGCGTCATGCCTCCCAGCTATTTAGGCACCGTGCGGACCAACACCATATCTAGTATTTCTACTCCAATAGTTCATGGTAGGTTTTGATCTAAACTTTGAGCTCGAGCTCCCCACCATCGGTAAGAAGAGAGAGAACGGAGAAAAGAAAAGTGAGTGGAGGAGAAGCATCGGTAAAAAGATAAGCTCGAGTAGTATGCGCCGCGCAGAAGGTACGTGTATATGTGCTACGGCAACGAAAAATGTGTGGAGTATGTGTTTTCGTTGCATAATTTTTCTTGTCATATTTTCTTAATAACTGTAGATGTGCGTTTGGGTGAATAATTTTCACAAAACTCAATACTTAAAAATAACATCAATTTATTCTCTTATACCGATTACAATATGGCTCATGCATGAATTAAATTATACTAACAGACAATGCATTATAAGAGTCGTCTGTTTTGCGGCAATCAATCACGACACTCACAAACAGCAGTTGTATACACCACTGGGGGTGTCCTAAGAGGTAGCATCTAGCTCTTGTAAGAATTGAAGAGAAGTGGGTCCATGTTTAAGTCTTTCATTTTTCTTTGAGGCTGTCTCTTAAGAGAGAGTTAACTGTCTTTTCTCTTTTATTTTTCTTTAATAAATAATTCTAAGAGGTAGCTTAGAGGTAACCAGTAGGGACTCTCTAATTGATTGCACGGTGGCATTAGAAAGAAGAAAAATGCGTGCAAAGAATTGCCGGTTCAAACTCTCAACAGTGCTGATCATGCAGATATCTGACATCCAAACGACGCGTGCCCCATGGCCTTGTGGAGGAAGCAATGGAGGTCAGTGCGCCGTGTGCCTTGCCGACTTCGACGATGCCGACCTCCTCCCCCTGCTCCAGACACCTCGACTGCCCGCTCTGCGGAGCGCCCTTCGAGGACGACGACGCTGCTCGGCCTCAAGTAGGTCTTCGGGGGCGCCACCGCTGCCGCCGCGACCTTCCCCTGTTAGCAACCTTTCGTCACTGCCAGGGATCGGCCACATGACGGATCGATCGTGAGAAGCCGCAGGCCCCACATGCCTCCTGTGCTGAGAGGCCTCAGGCCTAGTTTGCCGAGGCAGCTAGCGGAACTGTGAGAGCACCATGCACGTCTGCTGGTGGGTTCTGCTGCTGCATGCTCGTTTTTTTTTTTTCGTTGGCTTGTGCTTGCCTGCCAGTTGAAGCGTCATGCCTCCCAGCTATTTAGGCACCGTGCGGACCAACACCATATCTAGTATTTCTACTCCAATAGTTCATGGTAGGTTTTGATCTAAACTTTGAGCTCGAGCTCCCCACCATCGGTAAGAAGAGAGAGAACGGAGAAAAGAAAAGTGAGTGGAGGAGAAGCATCGGTAAAAAGATAAGCTCGAGTAGTATGCGCCGCGCAGAAGGTACGTGTATATGTGCTACGGCAACGAAAAATGTGTGGAGTATGTGTTTTCGTTGCATAATTTTTCTTGTCATATTTTCTTAATAACTGTAGATGTGCGTTTGGGTGAATAATTTTCACAAAACTCAATACTTAAAAATAACATCAATTTATTCTCTTATACCGATTACAATATGGCTCATGCATGAATTAAATTATACTAACAGACAATGCATTATAAGAGTCGTCTGTTTTGCGGCAATCAATCACGACACTCACAAACAGCAGTTGTATACACCACTGGGGGTGTCCTAAGAGGTAGCATCTAGCTCTTGTAAGAATTGAAGAGAAGTGGGTCCATGTTTAAGTCTTTCATTTTTCTTTGAGGCTGTCTCTTAAGAGAGAGTTAACTGTCTTTTCTCTTTTATTTTTCTTTAATAAATAATTCTAAGAGGTAGCTTAGAGGTAACCAGTAGGGACTCTCTAATTGATTGCACGGTGGCATTAGAAAGAAGAAAAATGCGTGCAAAGAATTGCCGGTTCAAACTCTCAACAGTGCTGATCATGCAGATATCTGACATCCAAACGACGCGTGCCCCATGGCCTTGTGGAGGAAGCAATGGAGGTCAGTGCGCCGTGTGCCTTGCCGACTTCGACGATGCCGACCTCCTCCCCCTGCTCCAGACACCTCGACTGCCCGCTCTGCGGAGCGCCCTTCGAGGACGACGACGCTGCTCGGCCTCAAGTAGGTCTTCGGGGGCGCCACCGCTGCCGCCGCGACCTTCCCCTGTTAGCAACCTTTCGTCACTGCCAGGGATCGGCCACATGACGGATCGATCGTGAGAAGCCGCAGGCCCCACATGCCTCCTGTGCTGAGAGGCCTCAGGCCTAGTTTGCCGAGGCAGCTAGCGGAACTGTGAGAGCACCATGCACGTCTGCTGGTGGGTTCTGCTGCTGCATGCTCGTGGTAGGCGGGGCTTGGCGGTGTAGACGGATGGATTCCACCACGCTACGCAGCACGCGCTCCATGGCGTGGCACCGCCGGAATCCACGGTTGTGCCGGACATACGATACTTGTTGCGGTACTGGAGCCTGTTCAACTTCAAGCATGGTGAGCACAAAATATGCCCCACGTCGCACTGCAGCCACATACGGATCTAGGTAAATTATCAGGCGACAAAACCAATAATTAATGTATACATAAGTATACGTTTTGATTTAACAAGAGATGAAAGCAGTTGTGTAAACGTTCATCTTGAGCTAGCGGATCCTAGAAGTATAACACAAGACAATGCGAGTACACATGAAGGTTGCAGAACGCAGTTAAGCTAGGTCTGATAAAGGGAAGCCGATCGACAGCAAACAGAGGGCGAAGAAGCAGAGCAATGCATGGTTATCCTTAAGCCCAACTTGGCTTGAGCGATCGAAATTAGTAGATATGCACAAAAGGAAGCTTCGGTGCGAAATCAGGAAGCTGAAGTTGGATAGTACAAGAGGGAATGTCTGGGGGAGCTGTCGGAGAGACGACGGCGGCAGCGTCGCCGGGGAGCGGAGGATGATCACGAAACCTGGAAGATTGGAGTTTTGGTGCAGCAGACTTGCTGCGTTTTCTGTTATTACATGCATATATAAAAATCAGACACGAACTGACAGGTCCGGTTCTCCCTCTGCCGGGGCGACGCGCCATAACATGACGTGGAGCGTGCTCGAGAGAGCCGGGGCGATTCTGACGACTTGGTCTTGCCTTGAACTCAGCACTCAGACTCAATCCCACTACCGAAGGACTCTCACAATACAACTAAATGAAAGATACAAATTAAGTAAACACACAAGTGTATGCTGCCAGTGTCGTGAAATGACCGCATGCACCTTGACCAACTCGAGATCCCTTATTATTTTGCAGAACTTATACACACCGTCAGGACGAGCCTTGTTCTTCCATGACATTCTTGAAAAGGCCTTGTTCTTCCATGTACAGAGCAGGTTTTTTTTGGTGCTCCAAAAGGTTCTTCTTAAGAGCTTCCTGGATTGTGCCGTCACATGAACCTATGAGCCAGACTTGCTTGAGCGCGCTCAACTGGTCCAGCCCAGATATCTCCAACGGCGACCCGCTGTGGCAGTGAACCTTCAGTAGCTCAAGCTTTTGCATGCCTTGCTGTGAAAAAGTCACATGTAATCGGGAGCTGCAAGATATCTCGAGGTTCTTGACTTCACTGAAAGTGCCACTGTTGGATTCTCCATCATTCGTCGCAGCAGATTCTCCAGCTTTGGTCACAGCATAAAAGCAGACAGTGCCATCTTCAACCTCCTTGGCATGAAGGCGCAGGTTCTCTAGCTTCCCATGAGGCTTGATTGCATCCACGACACATTTAAGCAAGATCCCGCCCACATCTAGCCTAAATTTCACAATGTTGGGAGGCAAATTTAAATGCTCTACCTGTAATTTCTCGGCCCGGAGTGACAAGGATTCCAGCTGGTCTTGGCTAGAAATGCAATGAAGCAGGTGGTGGGACCAGTTGAGGCCACACAGAGAGAGGTTCCGCAATGTGTGGGATTCGGCACCCTTCTTGTTCTTGTTCTTCTTCTTTAGCTCAACACCGAGTGTGTGAAGCGCTTTCTTCTTCTTCTTTAGCTCAGCAAGGAGGGCCTTCCCACACGGCATGTCGACATCGACAACACCGAGTGTGTGCAGCGCCTTCATGCCCCCCATGCCTCGAGGAATTCTAATTCCACCGGTGCAATCTCCAGGTGATTTGGAGAGGCAGGCAAACAATGTGCTCCCCTTTGATTGCTTTGGCTGCCGCTCGTCTTGCTGTGAAGGCCTCGCTGGCGTCTCTTCACTACTGGCTGGTGTGGAAGCTGCAGCCTGTACTGGAACATCAGGACCACTAGAGTCCCATTGCGTTGTGCCGGCACGAATGTGCTGCAGCTTCTGTAGCTTGGTGATCTTCTTTGGTAGTTCAGTAATGTGGGTGTGTCTTATATCAAGAGTCTCGAGCAGCAACAGGTCACCCAGGGACTCCGGCAGACGAGAGATTGGCGTGCACCGTCGTAACGACAGGAACTTGAGGCGAGGCATCAACTCCCCGATCTCGTCGAGGTCATCATCTTCAAGATTGCAGGTGTCCTCCAGATCAAGCACCCGGAGCACCCTCATCTTCTGGGAAATGAAGAATGGATCCCATATACCAGACGCTGTCAGAGACCGCAGGCGCGAGAAGTCCAAGCTGATGTAGGCAGCCTTGTCTCGGCCCCAGTCGCTCCGAATGGCCAGGTGCTGCCCGACGCAATTTGTTGGCGGGCTGCACCTCCCATCTAGTACAGAGATTTCCAGTGGAAGGAAGGTTTTCTTTTCTGTCTGCCGTGAGATGATGTAGTCCAGGAATGAATAGCTCACTTGACATGAAGTCTTGCTCATTGCGCTGGGGACGGGAATAACTGTCTCCCATGCCTGGAAGAGGCAAAGGTTGCGGACCTTGTCAATGAGATTCTCGGCTTCTTCGTTGCTGGTTGTGCCTCTGCAATATCCTTCTGCAAGCCACCGCCTTACTAAACGCTTCCACCAAATATTGATGTCCCGAGGAAATAGTGACAGATAGAAGATGCATTTCTTGAGGAGTTGTGGGGAGCCATCAAATTTGGAATGCAGCCAGGTGAGCACATATTTTAAGCAATCAACTTAGGGTTGTTCTGCAACTGCTGGGTAAAATTGTCATTCAGAAGCCTCATCTCCTTGTTGCGTTGTGCAGGACCACTTTGATTGGCCAAGTGGCCAGCTATAGTAACAATAAATTTGGGAAGGCCGCCACACTTGGTTGATAAGGATCGGCAGCCATCAGTTACATCATTACGGATTTTTGCCTGTTGGACCAAACAAATGATAACAACCATCAGCTACCTTACATTACCGTAACTTCAAAAGGCAGAAAGCTCAACCTATTTCTTCTTCTATTTCCCGTTATGTTATTGACCGTGCTACGTACTAGGCAGGGTAGCACATTCTAGACGTCGTATTATAGTTGGTACAAATTGTGTGGTTTTTCACCCAGGACTGTTTTTTATGATAGTTTACTCGCACCAAAGATCTGTCAAAGATCGAATTTATTTATATTAAATCTCTCTGAGACAGTAGATTTCTTGGTTGGGGTTCCCTTTATCAAAGGCTCCCCAACGAACGACAAACGAACAAAGACGCCTCTTCTGCACGTAGACGGTCCTCATTGTATGGATATATCATGCATCAGATTGCTTAACTATTCTTCCTAGGATCCCTAAATTTTCTAGAAGTAGTTTAATTGAAGGCCAAATTTTGTCTTATATTTTTGATCAATTTGTTTTGTCTTTTATTTATTAGAAGCTTTTTGGGGTCTCCAAGTTAATCGAAAGAAAAGTTTTAAAACTTCTCACAACAAAGCAAAACATCCGGATGTATAAATTAAAGTAAGATAAACAATAGGATTTAGATCTAACATGATCTAAATTACCAACCTATGTCATTATGATTTTTTTTGTCAAAAGTATCCTTCGCACCTATTTCTAAATTACCCAACAAGCTATTATGTGTCAAAAAATAGATTAATTTAAAATAATAAAAATCCAAAACTACCCCTTGAACATATTTCCAAAACATTTGCTAAATTGAGAATAAAAATATCTAAAAATGCCCTTTACACCTATTTCTAAATTACCCATAATTTTATTATTAGTCTATAAACAAATAAATTTGGAAAAATAAAAAATAGCTCAAAACATCCCTAATTCCTACATATAATTTACCCATCATATCATCATGAGTTCAAAATAACAAAATTTAGAAGAGTAAATTTCACAAATCTACAACTATTTGTACCTTTTGTATCACAAAACTACAAGTTTTGAAATCTGTTTCAAAAAACTACAACTATTTTGACCCTTTGTAACAGAAACTACAACTTTTGTATCACATGTGTGGCTCACAAGTGAGACCAAGCTATGTGGCCCTTGTGTGAATGACATGTCGGACCATGCTACAAAAGTTGTAGATTTTTGATACTGAGGGTCAAAATAGTTGTAGTTTTGTGATACAGTAGCACAAATAGTTGTAGGTTTATGAAATTTACTCAATTTAGAATAAAAAAAGGCCAAAAATACACCTGATTTCTATTTATAAATTTTTCGCTTTGCCAAATTCGAAAACATAATGGATTCTCAGCAGGTCCAAAGTTTTGCTTAGCCAAGGTATAATTTAGTCGAACCATGAGTCGCAAAAAACATTTTCTAAATGTGTAATGCCTTAATGGTTCAACACTAACAATAGATAATAAATGTGTATATTACTGTCTATCAAATAAGGTAAGAAAGATAACCGACGAAGGGTGTAGAGAACTTTTAGTGTTATACTATTATGGGAGTGTTATACTATTATGGGAGTTTAAGACCATATACTCATGATTTTTAGAAAATAATCTCAGCAAATAAACATAAATGATGGTTAATGTTTGGAAAGTCTATTATTGTGTTTAACTAAAAAATCTTGTGTGATTAATATGATTGCATATAACATAGAGACCAGATACTCATAAGTTTTATAAAAATATCTCAATATATAAACATATATAATGGATAAAGTTTGGAATGTTTAATATTGTATTTAACTAAATATACAAATGTGATAAAAAAAACTATCAAAAATTTGCCCATGTTACTGTGACATCTTGGCTCTGGGCATAATAGGATTGATAGAATATTCGTACCAACAAGTTGTAACTTTTTTTCTGTAAGCTCATCTCGAAAAAACTCTGAGGCTAAGCATGCTTGGCCTGGAGAAATTTCGAGATGGGTGACCGACCGAAAAATTCTTCCATGTTATGCACGAGTGACGAAAAGTTGCGCAAAATAGACTTGTTTTGGTCTGTGAGGCAAGACTTGAGATCCTAGAGAGTTGCGTGGTGTGCGGGCATGGCCTCGAAGAGGCGGGACACCACAGTGATGGCCCAAAAGATAACAGTTTATTATCAACCCGAATTGAGTGTTGTCGACGCACGATTGATTGGTAGATATTTGGATTTGCAGAGATCAATCTAGGGCACACAGAAGGTTTACACTGCAGGTTGTGTTGAATGTGACGATATGATTCTGCTAGGGCTGCAGGATGCGTCAGATACCTCCTCATATGGGGGTAACATGTATATAAATGAGTTATCGTCTACTAGATTTCTCAACTAATATGAGAAGATCTTCGATTTATAGTAACAGACTCGGAGTCTATCTGCATGTTTTCTTTCGTGTAATACAAGTATTTAATAATTTCCTAATATAAGTCTTTAAAATATCTAAAAATAAGGGTCTCGAAAAGTCTCTTCTATAAATAAAGGAGGAATGAAATTTATGTATATATCAAAAAATGAACCATCTAACAAATTGTACTCTTGAGAGGTAGATTGTTTGATGTTTGTCTGGCCTATCATAGTTATTTTTTCACAAAAACTTAGTGAAATTAGTAACATATATTCTACAATATGGCAACCTACAGATTTGAATGGTATTACTTTATTGCGATGGCGTTGACTAATGAGATGTAATACCACTAATCTACAGTTTACCATATTGTAGAATGATATCTGCTCGGACATGATGTGTAGATCCATTGTACTTTTTAGGAAGAACTCTATTTTACTATCCTCAAGTATCTATGTAGTTCACTTAACCTCCTAAACTAAGTTTTGGTCTATTTTACTCCCTTTAACTATCTAGATTGGTTCAATTCACCCCCTCGTGAATTTTTACCATTTTGTTTCTCTATGCACAGGTTATATTTGAAGCTCAAAATTTGTAGAATGGTAGATGACATCATCCTCTATTTTAGAAACACTGTTCCAGATTTTTCTAGAAATATTTTCTTGCCTTATTCTATCTTATATGTCAAATATGTATTGCATACTTTTCACATACAAAAATTTTTAAACAAATTCTTCAAATATTTTTCTAACGTAAGATATGTTTTAAACTATAATCCCACGAAATTTCACCAAGATGCGTACCAAGAGATACAAAAAAGAAAAATTTAATGAGGAAGTAAATTGAACCAATCTAAATAGTTAGAGGGAGTAAAATGGACCAAAAATTAATTTAGGGGGTTAAGTGGACTACACGGATACTTGAGGGTAGTAAAATAGACTTCTTCCTAATTTTTAATTGGCTGTCATGTGGTGCTCAGATAAAACCATGATTTAGCAATTTAGACACCCGAGTCTAGAAATTAATAGTTATAAGACTATATATCGACGCTAATCCTAACAACTAAAGCCCTTTGACCCAGTGGCAGTGGGTGTTTATGCCTATTTGTTCGAAAACAACTTCTAATTAGGACCAGATCACAAGATTTATTTGGTATTGGTGTTTTAAGGTGAGCAACAGTTGTGGACATGCCATAAACCCATGCATTGGCACAACTACGGAGTAGATTGGTAGAATAGTGCATTGCTAGAATGCTTGCTATCTTAATGAAAAGGCAGAGCACAATAATGTTGATGCCTTTTGGATTGGCACAGCTATACTCTAGATTGGTTTTTCTTTCTCTTCTGTTTATCTTTTGTTCTGGTTTGGTCTGGAGTCTTCTTCCTCTATCTTAATGAAAAGGCAGAGCACATATAATTTTATTTAATAATAGACTTAATTCTTCTTAAAAATTATTTATTTTTATTTGAGCTCTGATGGTCAATCTTCGAATTGACTAACATCATGTAATAATGAAACAAAAACAAAAATCGGGCTGCGTGCAAAGGCCGAGAGCTTTTTTAAGATTTCCATTATCTTAAAAAAATAATAATATAATTTTACTTCATTTCTAGATTGGTAGTAGAATAGTGCATACTGAAAGTCAACAACTGCTTATATTTTGAAACAGATGGAGTAGTACGTAGACCTTTTGGATGAAGAGGCGATGAGCTGCCGCAGCTCCAAGGCGGTTGACCCTGAACACGTGATCCTCGGACCTCCCCGCGCAGTGTGCAGCGACGCTCTCGTCATCCGTGATGACGACAACGCAGCTTTCAGCCTGCATTGCGCACGTGACGTCGGCGTTGATCCGGTCCCAGTCTTGCTTGGACCTCACGCCGTCGAACACCACCAGGGTCCTGCCGGGGCTATCCTCGAGCAGATCTCGGCAAGCTTCGAGGTCGTCAGTTTCAGAGCGGCGGTTCAGGCCGTTCTTTGTCATCCCCGAAATGATATCGCGGGAGACGCCCACGACGTTGACCAACGGGTCAGGAATTTTGGCCCAGGCCTGCTGCCTGAAGCCGGAGTCTTGTCTTTGCACATGATCGTACACGGCCTTCACCAGCGCCGTCTTCCCGACGCCAGGAGGGCCCCACACTGCGACACAAAGGCTGTTCTTGTCCAGCACCACCTTTAGGAGCTCATCTTCTTCCACGCAGCGCCCGTGCAGCACATCTGTTTCCACATCCCCGTCCTCGGACTCCGACTCATCATCACTCCGAGCTTCTGAATCCTGAAAATTAGGTTGTAAGTTTATTAACTCGTGCATCTGTATAGGCTACAAACAAGTGTGTTTGTGTGGCATGCCACACTGGATTGGTGATATCATATTCCCGTTGATTCACTTAATGGCACACATTGCTGACAGGGTATGCCTATGTGGCATGCCACACTGGATTGGTGATGAAATTGAGCCCGAATGAAAACCTTGAGGACTAGATTCATCAATTAATAGTTCAGGGACGAATTTAAGGCTGTGACTAAAGTTAACGGACCAAATTGACTATTGCACCTTTCACTTTTGAGTGATATTTAAGCACTGAGTGTTCGTGGCTGTAAAGAACTTCTAAATTTTGATTTTATTTTTTTGGGCATACATTTTTACTCTCGAAAAACAAAACTGAGACCAACGACTTATAGCACTAGAAAAATCTAATACTATGTCCGGTTTAAAATATAAGATGTATGCATGAATCAATATATGTGGTTTATATGTGTCCAGATATAACATCCTCATGCGAACTTGAACGGAGAGATAGAGGTGCCAAAACATATTATATTTTTTGGCTTTTTGTCTGCGGACACTGAAAGAGATTGGTTTTGTAGGACATCATAAATTTGATTCTGTCTTGCGGACACTACATAATTGTGATATTTGTGCACAGAACACTATAGCAGTACTATTCTGATTTTTTTACATCTCAATGTACAAAATGCATTACAACTTGAAACCTTACATAAAGATAAAACATTATATTCCCTACCCATATGATTTTTTGGATTTTATTTTCATTTAGGAAAAAATGCAGAAAAAACTAGCCTACATGTTGGGGGGGGGGGGGGGGGGGCCACAACCCC
>LAPY01003060.1:9568-20415 GCA_000970635.1 Eragrostis tef | reverse complement strand
GGGGGGGGGGGGGGGGAAACCTAATATGATGGCAGATACGGATAGCAAACCAATCCACAATATGGTACACCATATGGTTCATAAAATTGTTTGTGAAAGAAGAAATTGTAGCTACGTATCACTTAATATTGTTTCTCATATGCCACATACCTTGAGAACATAGAGACAGATGACCCAAAAATCTGGCAGATGGAGGGGGTGGAAAGCTGACCTACAACCTGCAAAAAGGGATGGATAGTTGTTAAAAGTGGCCACAAAATTCTAACAATAAGAGTGATAAGAAGAGAATTCGTGGAAGTTTGTTTCACGGCAATATTATGATTGAGCCAGAATGCTAGACCATTACAGATTTCCTTGCACGGCACAATATGCTTAGCTATATTTGAGCATACCAAAACAGGTTGCATACGGTAGCTATTAGGTGATTATGACCCATATAATGCATGGTCTGATTCTTGTGCAAAGCTACAATTGCATGACGACACTATGATCAATGGGCTACTAAAAAATTGAGGCGCAACCTGTTGGCCGGGAAAAAGCAACTATTTAGGGATATGCCAACAACATATACGTTAAAGAAGGATGTCTAGGTACCTAAACACTCGATTGTTAGTTCATCCGAACATAGAAGAATGCATCCATAGCACAGAAATATTAGAGCAGTAAAAATGGTTATATTATTCAAGAAGGACGGTACAATTAACGTGGACACAAAAGAGGGAAGAACAATGTTGAAAACTAAGATGGGATGAATTATTAATTCCTTCTTCAAATTAAATTGCAATGCATAATTCCACCACTTACCTAGCCTCAATATTGCACTGCACAGGTCAATAAGTTCACGCATATAGATTTATTTAGAATTTCTCCTCAGGCACCTGTTCTGATACATGGTATTCATCAATCATCATACTGAATTCGATTTAGCACTGAAGATAAACTTATGAAGATCATAGCAAAGCAATATATGTAATAAACCTACCCTTATTGTCTCATCTGATGCAACTCTGTTTTTTTTTTTCTCATTGTCCATAGCAGCCTGTTAAAAAAAAAGGGAGGCAAAGTTGTTATGACGGATTATAATGTTAGTATGATATGAGAAGGAACGCGAAGCAGCAGGAGAAAAATAAGAGGTCATGAGAGTTTGTTTGATGGAAATGATACCTTTAGCCTAGATCACTAAAAATGTGTCTATAGACAACATCGTGGGTACTGTTAGGATACCCAGCAGTGTTATTTTCAATCAAATCATGTAGACCATTAGTGGCAGAATCTGGTGCTCCAACCATGAGGTAGAGGGCCTGCAAACAAATACGTGAAACAGAGGACGGCTGTGTAAGTTTGTGTGCGGGCTGGCAACCATAGCTACTAATCATCTGCACAGTATCACAAATGGTAACTATTCCAATAAACTTATATATAATTCTATATCCACCCAATCTATGTCATGGGCAAAAGGTAATGAATGCATAACTCCACCACTTGTTGTGCAGTTAATTTCAATGTCCAACCGGTGGGATGCTAATCCTTTAGCAGGAAATTGAAATTATTCAAGCAAAACGTAAGGCAACTGCGAGTACAGAAAATTAAAGAATGCAAGATACGATGAGGCTATGAAGTAGTACCTAGATCTGCTGATCTAGCTGTCAATCGCCCTCCCTCCTAGCTTCTTTATCCGGGGAAGTGAGAAATCGGCTGTAAGGAAATGAACATGCTACAAATTAGCACCTAAATGAAGGAAGAGCAACAAATACAGTATTTTTACCTGTCAATACTAAGGGGGGCACCTGTGGTCCGTCCATTACGATGGGGAGAGCAGATACGACAGCGATGGCTCGAGGATCGAGGGTTGGAGAAGGAGCCAGCGACGACGAACACAGCCGGGCCACTGGTGAGCGCTAGGGACGCAGGGAAGCACGTGCGATAGCTGCTGGCCCTGCGCATCTTCTTCCTCCCGCCGGCGACTGACAACCGAGAGGGGCCGCGGATGGTACTAATCGGCGGAGGATGCCGCGGGGTAGCAGGGCGAGAAGGCCTCCGATGCACACGAGCGGCTAGGGCAACCGGGAGGGGCGCGGATGCGGCGAATCAGAGGGCAGGCTGCGGCAGCGCGAAGCGGTGAGGACTGCGAGGGCGATGACCGATGGGGAAGCCGGGCGAGACGGGGCGGCGACGCCGATACGGAGAGCGCGATGCGAATTGGGGGGGATCGGGGCGGAGCGAGACGTTCCGGCGAGGCTCGCGCGATGGGGAAGAGACATGGCGGGAGAGCGACGGCCGCGATGGGGCGCCGACAGCAGACGACGGCCAGGATCGGGCGCGACAGTAGAACAGTAAAACAGGACCGCAACAGTAAAACAGTGCATGACGGGAAGATCTAAAGGTTTTATATGATTCGTTGCATAAACCATCGTTTTACAAATGCAAGCTGGCAAGCAATGAATGTCTTACTGTGGAATGAGAAGAAAAGGGAACCAATAGTTACAAATTTGACCTAATTGAAGTTTGAAACTAAAGCAACCAAGTTACTGAAAGAAGATATGGACTACCGAGTGTTTAACTGAACTTGAAAACAGAACAGTAAAGCTGTTAATCGATTTAAAGAGTAGTCCTCACAAGCATCAGTAATGACTTAACATGAGATGCTGCCCAAAACAAACGGTCAGTTCATTGTAGAAAAGATAGAAAAAATAAGGCAGGTTTAAAACTGATCCTAACTGATTCACTGAACACAAACAGCCAACGGAATAACTAACTGATGATTCCCTCAAGGCAATAAAATAACTTAACTAAGCTGGCAATGATTAATCAATCAGAATTCACTTTGGGATGCCAAGATTAAGTGCTGCTTGAATTTTACATCAAATGGCGGGAGCAAAGTTCACAGAAAAAGAATTTGATTATTTATAACCTGGAGAGCAAGATCTGTTGTATTTCTACATCAAGATTATAAGCGGTGAGCTACTAGGCAACCAAGGAATTAAACAACACTTACTGCTGCACATATGAGCGAAGATGGCAACAAAAAGAAAGATTCTCCAAGTTCTTTCTCTGTCCACATATTCTTGAAAACATTAGCCAATTCATGAAAACGGGTGAAAGGTGTATAATATCTCTGTGAAATAACTTATCAAACTATTAGGCAAAAGAGCTTATCAAGTCTTTCATGAAATCGGATGAAAGGTGTATAATATCTCTAGTGCCCCTGCCCATTTGACATAGATGTACGCATGCCTTATTTTTTTCACATGATCTGTGTTGTGTAAAAAATAATGATGGGAAATAAATAGAGAAGAACTAATATTATAGTGGCCACTCATATAGAGTACAATAATGTTTATATATTAAAATCTATCATGGTCAAAAAGTGATTAACTCTGATGGTAAATGGGTAATTCCTTGCAATTTTAGGAGGACAGAAGGGCCTTGAGCAAGGATGAGTCGGTATGAGCCACTTCTTTGGGTCACCAGTAAGAAATATAGCCCAATCGAGCTATTCAAGCTAGAACTCGGCTGATCCAAGCTCTGCGAGAAAGGGCGGCTTCCAGTAGAGATAGGCTCGAATCGAGCCTGAGACGAGCCGAATTCGAGCGGTTTGTTGAGCCCAAGCTTCTTTTACACCCTTAATGACGGCCTTGGTGGTACACGACCAGCCATGCGAGCCGGTGATGTGTTCCACAAGTTGCTTTGTTGTGCCATCGAAGCTGCAGGTGTCCCCGGGGTAGTGGCATGGCGCGTGAGGACACGCCTGGCTGTGGCTGGCCAGGTCATAGTACAGCGGCTTGACGTTGCAACCAGGGGCGGCGTTTGGGCACCTGACGTATAAGGCCTCCACCAATTGTTCCATTGCGCGGGACCTGCGGTAGCCGTGCGTGAAGATGCGACACATGTGGCATTTGCCGACCGGCGCAAGCTTGTCACGGCATGACGAGCACAACGGATGGCCGTTCTCGCACTGTGCTACCATAGTTGCATAAGCATGAATCGGAAAATTGTCCATTAATCAGTATGTATGAATGCCCCTTGACGCAAGGATGAACACGGTTGTATGTACAATATACTGCTGTGTTACCTCGAATATGGGGGGCTTTAGCGGATGACAGCACACATCACAGTTGAAGGGGTCGGTGTCCTCCAACGTCACCATCTCCATCTCCAGACGCTGGCGTTTCTCTGCACGAGCAACTCCCAGCAAACTGCCCTTGGCTTGCAAGTGTGTCACAAATGCTAGTCGGAATGGCTTATTGTAGCATGAAAATAAAATGCAAGTGTGTTACTACAGGAACGAATTGAAATTCAAATGAAAAGCAATCGAGTTACTGAAACAATCCATGAACTACCATATAGTTAACTAACCTTACAAACAGATCACTTAATCTGGTTTAATCACTCAAGAGCAGTCCTGACAAGCAACAATTAGATTTAACATGAGATGCTGTCAAAAAACAAAAGGTCAGATCACTGTAGTCTGTAGCATAGATAAATGAGGCAGGCTTAAAAGGTGCTAACTGATTCACTGAACACAAACAGCTACAGGAACAAATTAGTAACTCAGAGTTCACTTTGTGATGCAAGGATTAAGTGCTACTTGAATTTTACGTCAAATGACAGGAGCAAATTTCACATAAAAAGAAGTGTGTGTGTGTGTGTCAGGTGATATTTAAATGAAAAAGGACCAATTCACTAGGAGCATAAAAATCTTTAAGATTTTATTTTCAAGTATTTGACATGTTGTTATGCTTTCATATAGAAAACAAGATCCATGATGAATATTTTGTTCAAACAAGAATTTAACTATCGAGACAAGAATTATTTATTTTTCAAAACAAACTATTTACGATCAGTTTCGGATGCATGTTGGTTTACAACATAAAAAGTTTCTATTTTTTGAGATGAACAGAAAGAGTTGCAATGTTGGATGACTACGTCATCATGTGTCTCTATATATATATATATATGTGTGTGTGTGTGTGTGTGTGTTTTTCTAACCTGGAGAGCAACATCTATTATATTTCTATGGCAAGATTAGAAACAGTGGGCTGCCAAGGAACGAAGCAACTAAAAAAGAAATACTTACTGCTACCGATTCAATCGCAAGCAAAGCCTGACCCATAAGTTCAATATAAGTCGAATAAGTGAAAATTGCGACAATAGTAAAAGATCAGAGACTAAAAGATCAAGTACATTCATACCTACTAGCATTTTTTTCACCAATTTGAATATAACAAAAGCTTATGCCATTAGATGAATATAAATAAGCAAAAGGGGTCCTGGCCTAGTGGTCAAGGCATCCGAGTAGCACCTTTGAGGTCTTGGGTTCGACTCCCGGTGGGAGCGAATTTTCTAGGATTCAACGGCTTTGTGCTTTCAGCGGTAGGCGACGCAGCCGTCGACAGCGAGGCGCCAGTGGTGACTTCGTCAATTCTCGAGGATTTGCCGGCTCAGTCTTCGAAGATGCTCATAGAGGTAGGGTTTGCGTATGTGCAATCATAGGGATGAGTGTGCGCGCGTGTTGTGAGTGTCTGAGTTGTACTGTGTAATTGCAAAAAAAAAGATGAATATAAATAAAATCAGTGAGTATATAGTCGACATAAAAGGAAAATCAGTGAGTACATGTCATACATCCCTACCAGTCCAGACATCGTAATTCTTCCTTCTGATAAAACACCTTATGAAACAACCCATCTACCAGTCCGCACTTCATAATTTGATTCACGAAATGAGGGGATTGAGTTTTATATTCTGTAACAAAACCAAGAACAGAGCATCAAGAAAACAAGGGCACAACGGAGATCTGTCTTCAGCTAATACAATACAAAGTCCTACATTGTTGAAGTATTTCTTGGTCATTCGTGATCCCTCCACTACCGTCACAAGAATCCCTTTTGGGGAGCACAAATTGTGGAATCCTCCCAACCATCCATCCCAAGAAAGGGGTCGATGACACTAACAGGACCAAGAATCAAGGTGATTCAGCTAAATATGGGGATTTTTTTTATTATTATCATCAGCTCCAAGATTGCAATTACCGAACCAAACCCACCAAAAAAAAAGAGTTCTTTTGCGGCCACCTCGGCACCGCAAGGCACGCCGCCGGCTCGCTCATCAGGACATGAGCGGCTGCGAATCCGCTACGCCAAAGCGCAGGACCAACCACATTTTCTTTCAATTTTAGGGAAAAAAAATGGCAGGAGAGAGAATCCGACATAAAGCTAGGGTATTCGAGGGTTTCCTAAAGCTAGGCTAAAAGTCTGTAAGAGGCCAAAAATATCTAAAAATTTGAATTTGAATGGGAGTGTCAAATATGCGTAAATTTCACCTTGTAATCAATCCACGTACACCATGGGGAGCTCAAGGATAGTACCTCCCTCCTTTTTATAGAAAGATATATCAAATTCTCACCTCTACCTCTCTACTTTATCCTATCTTTTCACTCAATCCCCAGGACACATTTCCTTAAATATCCTCTAACCAATACATACTCCCACCTACGACATTTCATCTATAGAACAACTTTTGGCCCTCAAAAAAGGAAACATGTTAGCATGAACTGCAAGTGTGTATGAGAGGTGGTTAGCTTTCAAATGAAACAGGCACAATCAAATGGGAGATTGAACAATCTGGCTGTTAGACAAGAAATCATTCTATAACCATACTTATTTGTATAACAATTTATATGACCCCTCGAGCTGCATCGCACTTTGACAAGGGAGGATGGTATGGAATAGGGATGGTCACCAATCCCAACATTACCAAAATTTGAAAGCAGATTATAAACGGTCAACCACTCATCACTACTACGGCCTGAGAGAACAACAGAAACATACTTGACTATAGCCCCAACTTCGGGTGCTGTGATTACTATTCTGTCTGAAATAATACCTTAACCCAATCTACCAATCTTTAGATAATCACATTACATTTTATTAACAAATTGAGCTACAGGGCATGATGACTACCGCAAGGATTTGGTATTTATAACGGTTGAATCCTCTTGTCAAAATCAAGGACACCAGGGCACCACGGATGCTTATGCCACAGGAAACAAGTTCTGCATTGACTCATATATTCCTTGGTCGATCGTGATCCCTTCTCCATGGACACAAGAATCAATTTTGGGGAGCACAAACAGATGGAATCTTACCAGTTATTCAACCAAAAAAGGGGTCGAAGTAACTAAAAGGACCAAGAATCCATGTGCGAATTCGCATATAGAGGAAACTTTAGCTTAAAAGGGAGAATTTTTGCAACTATAGTCAGTTCCAAGATTGCAACTACACAACCAAAAGGCCCTCGCAGAAAAAAAAATGATTTCGCGGCCTTCTACACAAACACAGACACGTCGCCGCCTGGCCCCGGACAAGAGCTGCTGCGAATCCAGGAGGATCCACAATTTCTTTCTATTTTAGAAGGAAAAAACAAGGAGGAAACAAAATCCGAGACACGCTACTAGGGTATTTGAGGGTTTTAGAGGGGGAAATGGGGAAGGAAGAGGCAAGAAGGTTGGCGGACGGGGATGGCGCATTCTCACCTGGAGTGGCGCTGATGGGGATGGCGGCGCTGCGCCTCTGCTTGCTTGATTTCTTGGTCACGATCAGGTTCGCCGCTGCCCACAGGAGGAGAAGACGAGGAAAGCAAGAAGGGATCCGAAGAAATGAATGGAAGCAGAGGCGTTGGCACTCGGCAGCCAAAAGGGAGCAAGGGAGTGTGGACTCTGTACTGTGCTATTGTATATTCAAACTGTGGGTAGACTTTCCTGTGGCTGTAGCATATCTTCTATGGCAGACGTGAAAAAACCCATTTACATCTTTTCGTTCAAAAAACAAAACGCTTTCAGTTATGTTAATTCTAGGAAATTGCAAATTTGTTTGTTTACTGACGTAGACTCCTATAATTATTGGGGCAAAAAGATTTCTTCTCCTTCAACAATACTCTCAGTCTCAAAAATGATTTCAGTATCTTTGAATTATGATACATCATCAAAGCGGTTCCTATCTGTTTTTTCTCCCCCTCTTCAAAGGATTGTAGGTATGACACGCCGCTCCAAAAATCGAGCCTAGTTTAGCTCTGCTTTTGAAATATGGAGGCTCTGTTCAAAGTAGGTTTTTTAACTTGGAGTCTAAAATTTATTTGCTTAGAATTATTTGTCTCATAGATGCTTTAAATAACTACCAATCTACAAGGATTTATTAGTCTTGCATCTCTATTTTTTCAATCACTACTCTAACTTTTGCCCCCAAGCTCTAAACAATAAACAACACTTTTGCCTTCACTGATAATAAACCTCCACTAAATCAGCTCCAAATATCATGAAAAATTAAACCGCATCCCCATCTTGTCACAGCTCCATATTGCCATAGGTAATCCTAAGAAATCTAAAAGAAGTTGAATCCTTAGAATCAATTACACCAAACTGGGCCAACCCTATACAGAAAGAAGGGAACACTTAAGAACGAATGAAATGTATGACTGCAAGGAAAAGTCAACAAAGATCTTATTTCTCTCTTCCTCTCTCTTTTCACTTGTCTCAAGCCAAAGCTCAACAAATGCATTTGGCACAAAAAACCTAACAGAGGTCAGCCAACCAACCTCTTCACCTTATCGTCTTAGACATTTTCACGATTCCAAAATCCTCTCACCATGTTGCCTTTGATAATTCGTTGCTTTCCTCAAGCACATTGTAAAAAATAGTAATTTATTGTATATATGTAACAAAGAAAATTCACATAGATGCTTGTTTCAAATTCTTATGGAGTAGGCACGCTCAAGTAAAGGAGGACAATATGACCCCCTTCCACATGTTTGCTTATGCATAAGCCGTGAGCAGCTGTAAATAGTGACTAATCCCAGTAGTTTCTCTCATTCTGGCGAAATAAGAGCACAAAATTCTCAAATCATCAGCTAGTACAAGTCTCTGAACAGAGGACCACAATATATATACGACTACTCCAACTAGAAAGGCAACGTATCATATGAGAACATTTGCTCGAACAAAACCATCTGATTTCAGTATCATGGTGCAGCCAGAAAATGGATCGGCGTGCACTGAAGCTTAATTATGAGTTGTTGATTCAAAGTCACATAGTGGTCATCGGTCGAGGTGGATGGTAACCTGGAACACGACTCGTCAAGATAATCCGACAATGCACCAAAATTCAACCACTATATATATCAAGAACAATCAGTGGATCATACATATAGCTGCCGATCATTACACTGATCGACGAACAACGGTTAGTGACAATCTCTGCCTATATAGTATATACTACTAAGGAGCAATTAACGTAGTTGGACTAGTTAACACACTTAGCCTCGGCGAGTGACCTTAGCTGATAACAACAGTATAGGCTGCAGCTGTGACCTGGATAGCATCCTCGTCATCTCCAAGAACAGACCACGGCACGACAAACCTGAAGCCGTCATAAGGGCCTGTTCGTTTCCTCTGGCTAAAATGTTACCATTTAGAAGTATTAAATAAAGTTTAATTACAAAATCTTTTTACAAATAGAGGCTAATTTTCAAGATGAATCTAACGAGCCTAATTAGCTATGTTTCGTTACAGTAACCATCTTCTAATTATGGCTTAATTACGGTATAATTACCCTCATTAGATTCGTCTCGCAATTAGCACAGGGTTCTGCAATTAGTTTTGTAATTAGACTTTAATTAGTACTACTAAATGACAATATTTTAAATGGCTAAAATCTGGCAAAAAAAACAAACTCAGACTTCTGATAGTGGTTAACGAGCTGGTTGCCGTCCCCGCCCCCGGCATCTCTACGTCGAACGTCGACGTACCGCGAGTACTCGAGCTCGAACTTCATCTCAGGCACGGCGTGAGGGTGGATGCAGAGCACGCTGACGGCACAGCCTGCGTCCTCCTCCGTCTCCATGTTCAGCAGGAACAGGTAGGAGGACCGCATCTTCTTGCGGCGGCGGCATGGACGAAGTTGACACTACACCATGGCAAGCCTTTCCCAACACTTTCTACAGTCGGCGAAGGCCACAATTGCCGACATATGATATGTCGGCATAGGCTACGCCGACAGTTTTCAAACAGTCGGGGTAGAAGCTGTCGGGAAAACCTATGCCGACAGTTAATTGAATTGCCGACAGTAACTTTGTGGCTATTGAACACACCATTGCCGACATTTATTTCCTGTGCCGACACTTTGTATGTTGGCTGATAACAGTTCCACCATAGCACGGTATTTGTCTTTCCTTGCAAATTAAGTGTCGGCAAAATAGGATAATGCATTTATAATACAATGCAATACTAATGATATAAAATATACATTTCTGTACGTCCAAATAGATTCAATAGTCCACAGCCATGATCCAAAATACAGAAGCTTCATGCATATTCCACTAATCAATTATAAGTTTGCACATGATCATTAAGCATAGATAGATTACATGGTCTCATCTCCAACAGATCACAAGTCACAATGTAAAGGTTTAGATCAGAGCTAAAGAAAGCGTCTAAATTCATTTCTCCCTAGCAGAGGAAAGTTTGCTAGTCATTACAATACTAGAAATATGGTCATGCACAAAAGGTTGCCACTGCACAACAATAGAAACTCTAAGTGCTGCCCAAAGGGTGTTTCTCTCTAGCACACTTGAAACTCTAGTTGCTGCACAAAAGATGTGCCTCTCCGACACACTTGAAATTCTGGTTACTGCACAAAAGGTGTGCTGCACAAAAAGTTGTCACTCCAAAATGCTTCAAACACCTTGTCGCCAATGCACCTAAGGAAAAAATATCATTATTAATTAGTCTCATGCATATATATATTTCTTTTTGCTCAACTATCATTCACAAAAAAAAAAAATCAAACTGAAATAGC
>LAPY01003059.1:0-12757 GCA_000970635.1 Eragrostis tef | reverse complement strand
GAAAATATCACGTCATGGTCTTAGCACATCCCAACCATGTTTGACTGTATCCATGTGTGTATGACATTCACGTCAGAAGTTGTTTATTGTTCATCTGACTCTTGCAGCATAGTCTATAGAGTGTAAGATAGCCTTGAGATATCTTTTGTATTCATTTTAAATTATATTATAACTTTTTTAAAAATTTTGTGAAGATTAAAGATATGAAGAAGTTCACGGGCACGTCATGGTCTTTGCATATCCCAATCATGTTTCAATGTATCCATGTGTGTATGACATTCTCATTAAGAAATTATTCATTATTCATCTGATTTTTGTAAGACTAGAGTCTACAGAGTATAAAGTAGTCTTGAGATGTCTTTTGTATTCATTTTAAGTATATTACAATTTTTTAAAAGTGATGTTAAGATTGAAACAATTTGAAATTTCATGTGCAAGTCATGGTCTTAGCACATTCTAATCATGTTTGATTGTATCCATGTGTGTATGACGTTCACCCTAGTCATATTTGACTGTATCCATGTGTGTATGACATTCACGTCGTAGTTCATGTTTACTATGACTCTTGCAGCACTAGAGTCTAGATATACCATAAATAAACCTAATATCCAACATTAGTTAGATGCATCACTCCAAGTTACTTCGAAGTCATCTCACAAGACACACATAATATGTTGGCGTCTACTTTAGTGTGGAATATATATATATATATATATCGTAATCTCTACTTTATATCTTGGCATCTCTATCCGCTAAAACGAGTTGGTGGTTCTTTAGAACGTTCATGTAAAGAAGTTATTCATGATTCATTTGACTCTTACAGCACTAGATTTTAATATACCATAAATACACCTAATATCAACACTAGTCATGCGCGCCGTTCCAAGTTATTTCGAAGGCAACTCACATGGATTTGGTGTCTTTCATTGTAAAGATATGTGTAATCTCTTTGCCGACTACTTTAATACTTGCAACCTTTATCTCACAATCTCTGTTCAAATATCACGACATCTCTATTCGCCAGAAAAGTTTAGAAACTTGCCTCAAACTTCACGTTAAGAAGTAGTTCGTGGTTCATCCGATCCTTACAACATTAGAGTCTAGATACACCATAAATACATTAGTTATATGCACCGCTCCAAGTTACTTCGGAGGCATCTCACACGGATCTGATGTCTTTTATTGTAAAGATGTGCGTAATATGCTAGCGGACTACTCCAATACATGTAACCTCCATCCTGGACTCCCTGTTTATATCGCTACATCTCTATAAGCCAGAAAAAGTTTAGGAACTTGTGTCAAACATTCATGTCAAGAAGTCGTTCGTGGTTCATCTGACTCTTCCTCCCGCCTTCATGCCTTTGATACATGTTCTGTCATGTAATTTTAAGCCAAGAGATAGAGTATATAATAGTATTGAGATATTTTTTGTATTCACTTTAATTGTATCATGATTGCTTAAAATTGGTGTTAAGATTGAAAATATTTAAAAGTTCACACGCATTTCGCGGTCTTAGCATATCCCAACCATGTTTGACCGTATCCATGTGTGGATGACGCTCATATCAGAAGTTGTTCATGGTTCATCTAATTCTTGCATCACTAGAGTCTATAGGGTATAAGATAGCCTTGAGATATACTTCATTCATTTCAATTATATTATAATCCTTAAAAATTGATATTAATATTAAAAATGTTTAAAAGATCACGTGCGCATTATGGTCTTAGCATATCCCAATCATGTTTGACCGTATCTTTGTGTGTATGAGATTCATGTTGTAGTTCATGGTTCATTTGACTCTTGCATCACTAGAGACTCTAGATATACTATAAATAAACCTAATATCTAATATTAGTTAGATGCATCGCTCCAAGTTACTTCGAAGTCATCTCACATGAATTTAGTGTCTTTTATTGTAAAGACACACATAATTTGTTGGCGAACGTGTGTGTCGATTCATAGATGTAGACGTGTGTGTGTGTCGAGATTCGTGTGCGTGCGTGTGTGTGTGTGTTGAGATTTGTGTGTGTGTCGAGATTCATGTATAGAGGTAGCAGAAGTCAGAACTCAAGAAAGAAGCCAGAACTGACGAGCCAGCTTAGAAATGAATGTGTGAATTGGGTGATTCATAGATGTAGACGTGTGTGTGTGTGTCGAGATTCGTGTGCGTGCGTGCGTGCGTGTGTGTGTGTGTGTTGAGATTTGTGTGTGTGTCGAGATTCATGTATAGAGGTAGCAGAAGTCAGAACTCAAGAAAGAAGCCAGAACTGACGAGCCAGCTTAGAAATGAATGTGTGAATTGGGTGTGAATGTTTGTAATTTCCGTCGGTTACACGGCGATCATAAGTAGCTAGGAGTATTGCGCTCTTAAGTTGATTGATCGTGTCAAGAAATTAGAAGTAGCCGTCACGTCATCAGCCATGTCGACCGGAACGCGTGCGTCCGTCAATGTGTGAAAAATATATGTATATTCTCAACGAATGAACTATATATTGGTGTGTGTGTGTATGTTATTTGCGCGCTGTAATTCATCCAGGTTAATGTTTTGGACAGAACTGATCTCATTTGGATCATCATCAGCAGTTAAAATTCTTCTGCCGCAAACGAATAACGATGCCCATGGCACGGCACCGGACAACCTTGTTTCCCACTACAATTGAATGGTGATGCCTCTAGCTCCCGTGCCGGTAATAAGCCCGTTGTCCGCCGTCTCCTCCCCGACGCCGTTGCTCCACGGGCGGGGCCTTGCCGCTTCATGGCGCTTCACGTCAAACCTCTCGCCGTCGCCCCAGAGCGCGTACGCCTCCTCCCCGTGCGCCGCGTCGTCGCCGATCTTGAGCTGCTCGTCGGGCATGCGCAGCGGGATGAGGAGGCCGACGCCGAGCAGGATGACCGTGGTGACCACGACGTTCCACGCGACGACGAAGAGCGCGCCGCCGAGCTGTTTGCCGAGCTGGGCGACCCCGCCGCCGTAAAAGACGCCGCGCGTGCCGGGGACGTGCGAGTGGAGCGCCGTGAGGTCCGGGGTGGCGAGGAGGCCCGTGAGGACGCCGCCCAGGAGCCCAGCGACGGCGTGCGTGTGGAAGACGGCGAGGGTGTCGTCCACCTTCTGGAGGAGCTCGGACTTCTTGTGGAGGATCATCATGGTGACCCACGGCAGGCTGCCGGCGCAGATACCCATCAGTATGGCGGACCATGTGTGCACCAGTCCTGCATGTGCAGCGAGTAAACCAACGCAATTTTTGATTAACAACAGATCATTAAGAGCAAAATGAGGTAGCCAATTCAACTATAAGCTCGTGGAACATAATCTAGACTTTCACGCATAAACAAATTCTGTATATTTGGGGGGCATACAATTTAGCCACCACTACTTTGCATGTAATGCACTTATCCAGCTTGGACTAATCAGGAAAGGTGGGTTTTATTTTATTATTCTACAATTCGAGCAAATTTTGCTACCTGCTCCAGCGGTGATGCAGACAAGCCCGGTCATCATACCCTGCACCGCGCCAATCACCGAGGGCTTGCCGAAGAAGATGACGTCGAGGCAAGTCCAGGTCAAGAGGCTCGCCGCGGCACTGACGTTGGTGTTGAGCACGGCGACGGACGCGGTGACGTTGGGGGCGTACGGCGCGCCGCCGTTGAACCCTGCCCAACCCAGCCACAAGAGCCCACCGCCGGCGATCATGAGCAGGATGTTGTTGGGTGCGAACCTCTCCCTGTCGCTCTTCTGCCTCGGACCCACCTGCCAGGAACACACGTTTTAGCATGCGACAACACACCTGCTGCTCCCGCGTGCCACCGGACCGAGCACCAAAGTCCAACAAGCCCCGCGTACAACAACTCTTCGTCGCGACTAACGATCGACCAAACCACAGAAAGGTCTAACTAGATTCCGGCGAGCCAAACCAGTTCAGCACACCAGTCGATCGTGCACGTACCCAGTATGCGGCGGTGAAGCCGGCGACGCCGGAGGAGAGGTGGATGACGTATCCGCCGGAGTAGTCGATGACGCCCCAGTGGTAGAGGAAGCCGCCGCCCCACAGGCTGAACGCGCAGACGGTGTAGGAGAAGAGCAGCCACAGCGGCGTGAACGCCATCCACGCCCTGATGTTCATGCGCCCGAGCAGCGAGCCGGCGAGCAGCACGAGCGTGACGGCCGCGAACTCGAACTGGAACAGCACCAGCGACGCCTCCGGGTAGAACGGCTCGAGGCGCGGCGACACGAGCGCGCCGTCCTCGCCGTAGTGCGCCGTGGCCGGGAACGCCGCGCGGCCGACGAGGAAGTCCTGGGCCAGCGCCGGCCCGGCTTTTCCCCAGAACGGGAGGAGCCGCTCGCCGAACGCCATGCGGAAGCCCACCAGGACCCAGACGATGAGCGTCGACGCGTACGCGTACATCGCCATGAAGGCGGAGTTCACGGCCCATTTCTTCTTGACGATGCTGCCGTAGAGCACCACCAGGCCCGGCATGGACTGGATGCCCACGAACGTGGCCGCCGTCAGCTGCCACGCGTTGTCGCCTTTGTTCAGCCACGCCGGCACCGACGGGAGGTCCACCGCGTAGGGGCCTGGCTGAGGAGGAAGCGCGGCCATTTTTTTTCCAGGCGGCGCGCGGAGATAGCTAGGCTGCCGAGAGTTATCGCGGGACGCGGCGTGACGACTCAGGCAGGGGCACCGCGACGCGGCTCCTTGGCGACGATGCTTAAGTAGATGCGCGCGAGTGAGCGGTGGTTGGAGAAATTCTCCGAAGAAAATGGACGTGAGCCGCATGATCCAGGACGGGCCGGAGGGAGGGAAGCGCGTGGCCTGCGGGTCAACCAGGGCAGCCCAAGTGGCCCAGTATTCTTTAAACTTCCGTGTTCGTTTTCTCCTCTCTCTCTGTTTTCTTCTCCTGATTTCCTCAGAAAAATCATGAAGTGGTCGAGCACTTGGGTAGCAGAGGATTGAGTTGGCGTTCTTAATGCAGAATCGTACAATCCCTAGACATCTCGCAGGAGCTTTGTCGAGTGCATGTTTCTGTTGAAGTTTTGCCGATCTGTTTCTCAATCGGTTAGCGTTTTAGGACTGACACGGGATAATCAGAGCAATAGGCAGCAGAACTGTCAGTTTTGTCTGAAAACGGCTTCGATACATAGCGAACGAAATTTAGAAATTAGTCACGACGCAGTCGTACTTCGCATAAAAGAACATGCAACTAACCAATAGTGCGCCGAGAGAATCAAGGACGACGATGATACGAAAACTCAGTTCATTTCCAACCAACTAATCGATCGAGTTAACAGCAACACAAACTGCAGCAGCAAATACTACTCAACATGAAGCAAACACCAACGTGTCGCGGATCAGAAATTAAGACACAGTACAATCAAGCAACCGAAAGATCTACAGCTGAATGGTGACGCCTCTGGCACCCATGCTGGTCAGCCGCTGCTCGACGGTGTCCTCCCTCGCCGCGCCGGAAGCAGCGCCCGTCCTGGTGGTCTCCGGGCGCGTGATGTCGAACTTCTCCCCGTCGCCCCAGAGCGCGTAGGCCTCCTCGCCGTGGGCGGCGTCGTCGCCGATCATGAGCTGGTCGTCGGGCATGCGGAGCGGAATGAAGAGGCCGATGCAGAGGAGGATGGCGCTGGTGACCACCAGGTTCCAGACCGTGACGAAGAGCGCGCCGGCCAGCTGCTTGCCGATCTGCCCGATGCCGGCGCCGTAGAAGACGCCGCGCATGCCCGGGACGGGGGAGTCGAGGGCGCAGAGCTCCGGGGTGGCCAGGAGGCCCGTGAGGACGCCGCCGAGCACGCCCGCGACGGCGTGGGTGTGGAACACGGCGAGGGTGTCGTCGACCTTCATGAGGAGGGAGGACTTCTTGTGCAAGATCATCATCGTGAACCACGGGACGCTCCCCGCGAACGCGCCCATCAGCATCGCCGACCACGTGTGCACCAGCCCTGCACCATGCAAAACCAGCACAAACTCTCATCAGCGGATCAAATTTCTGTTGCACGGCTAATTTTACTCTGTCTCGAGATTGTTTTACCTGCGCCCGGCGTGATGCAGACAAGCCCTGTCATCATACCCTGCACCGCGCCTATCACTGAGGGCTTGCCGAAGAAGATGACGTCGAGGCAGGTCCAGGTCAGGAGGCTCGTCGCGGCGCTGACGTTGGTGTTGAGCACAGCGACGGAAGCTGTCACGTTGGGGGAGTACGGCGCGCCACCGTTGAACCCTGCCCAACCCAGCCATAGCAGCCCACCGCCGGCGATCATAAGAAGGATGTTGTTCGGTGAGAACCTCTCCCTGTCACTCTTCAGCCTCGGACCCACCTGTCAGAATCAAGTTACAATATAATTCTGCTGGCAATAACGCTCTAATAAGCACGTTTCTTAAGCGGCTTGTGTTATAGGCATGAGTGCATGTATTTACCCAGTATGCAGCCGTGAACCCTGCGATGCCGGAGGAGAGGTGGATGACGTATCCGCCTGAGTAGTCAATGACGCCCCACTGGTAGAGGAATCCGCCGCCCCAGAGGCTGAAGGCGCCGACGGTGTAGGAGAAGAGCAGCCAGAGCGGCGTGAACACCATCCACGCCTTGATGTTCATGCGCCCGAGCAGCGACCCGGCGAGCAGCACCAGCGTGATGGCCGCGAACTCGAACTCGAACAGCACCAGCGACGCCTCCGCGTAGAAGGGCTCGGTGCGCGGCGTCTCGAGCGCGCCGTCCTTGCCGTAGTGCGCCGAGGCCGGGAACGCCGCACGCTGCACCAGGAAGTCACCAGGAAGTCCTGGGTCAGCGCCGGCCCGGCCTTGGCCCAGAACGGGAGCATCCGCTCGCCGAACGCCATGCGGAAGCCGAGCAGCACCCACACGATGAGCGTCGACGCGTACGCGTACATCGCCATGAAGGCCGAGTTGACGGCCCACTTCTTCTTCACGATGCTGCCGTAGAGCACCACCAGCCCCGGCATGGACTGGAGGCCCACGAACGTCGCCGCCACCAGCTGCCACGCGTTGTCGCCCTTGTTCAGCCACGCCGGCACCGCCGGGAGGTCGGGCATGTACGGCCCGGGCTCCGGTGGCGACGCCATTCTGGCCGACGCGAAGTGCATGGCGCTTCTAGGTTGTTTGAGGAGGCTTGGAGCGGGTACGTGAGCAGTGAAGCGCGACGTGCCGTTTTAATAGCCCCGGGAGATGGTGGTTCGTTGGCTGATGGGGTGCAGGTTGAGTTTTAACTATGTGTGAGCCAGAGCTTGGAGGCGAGCTCGTGATTCGTGACGCGCGCTTGAACGGCGTGTGGTAGGGACCAAATGTTGGGAGCCGTAGCCGGTTTCCGGGTCAAACCGGGCAACTCAGTTCATGCTCATTGGCCGTGCACCATAGTTTTGTTCTATTTTTTTGAGTTACACTATATGTTTAGAAAATGTTATTGTGCAAATGAACAGTTGAAAACTTGAGCCATCTAAAGTGTCAAATAGATCTGGAATAAGGCTTCTAGTAGAATGATTGTTATTGTCAATCATCATATAGTGGCCTATAGCTACATGCATCTATTTGATGTAGAAGTTATAATTCAATTTATTCCTCCTTCACAAAAAAAAATCAATACAATCCTGCTTGTAAAAAGAAAAATCATATAGTGAACTAAAGTTTGACGTTCAGCTCTGAGAAGGTAACAGCTGGGGAGATGCAGCTGGAACCAGGACTCTGTAGACTGTTCCCATGGGAGATGCAATTGGAATGTTCAGTATATTCCCAGATCAAAGAACCTCGAAATGGAGACCTTTCTTTTTAATCATAACGCATTGGAGGTAGTGTAAGGGGGAGCATGAACCACAAATTGGATCTCAACAGGTAATGTAGAGTTTCATGGCATATCATCATTCTTTTGTAACCACAACTTGGATTATGTGAGTTGTTCGGCACACAAATGCATGCCGTGGTGAAGCCCAAAGAACGTGTTACCTGATAGGTTAATAATTTGCTCCTCAATCCAACAGAAATATGCTAATGTAAAATCCCAACAAGCCAACAGGGAGTTCATAAGAAGTGATGAGGTACGCTCGATACTAGTCAGGTTACTGAAATGCTGGGAGCATGTCTACCTCCGGTGTAGCATTCAGACTCTACATCCTACCAAGTTGAGATAAACTTCTACCTAAGTTATCAGTAATCATAACAAGTGAACTGATTGGAGCCTTAATATCTTGCAATAGAAAGCCTTGTCACTTGAGGATAACAAGGCCCTAGCATTCTCGATCTGGGAAACTTATGATAGTTGAACAGATCCAGTGCATTGCTTAAAGTTTGACTGCTTCACATCAATGATGTAACAGGGCTGGATTTTGTTTAGAACAAAGCAATGATCGCTTGACTTATTCTATACCATAAAAGTTTGAAGCTGTGTGATGGATTAGAAATGAAAGAAGGAACCTCATAGAACTTTTTGTGGGGAAGCCTGCCTATCAGAGCAAGTTGACTGCCCAACATGCAGAAGTGTCATGCATTGTACAATCAAGGATTCAAAAATTTGCCTATATGTACGCTTGAGAAGACAAGTATTTGAGACCAGAGAAAGAAGAATATGTATAATGTTAGTTGATAAACAGCAGCAGACATATTCACGCCTTGGTACAGATTCTCAAAACATGACGAAAAAACATCTCAGCTGTCCTTTGGGGCTACACATTAGAAAACGAGGGTACCAACTACAAAGGATGTTAAAGGGACAGTCAAATTGTCATCCAGTTCTGTGCTCATGGGGTGTGACTCGACTAGTGTAGCAGCTACAGACACCACAAGGAAACCCAAAGCCATGCGCCAGGTTTCCTCCATAAAACCAAAAGTATGGAAGTAATGCATATACCTGAAAAATAAGAGACTACATTATTCAAATAAACAGATGCAAGGAGAATTTCAGTAACAGGTCAGATTTTTTTTTTTGAAGGTCAGTAACAAGTCAGAAATTACCCAATGGATGCCAGAAAACCAGCCAGCGCCATTGCTATGCTTCCTGCATATGATTTGTTGGGGTTGTATGGAAGCTTTTCTTTACCTAGACGTCTACCCACGACATCTGCTATACCTGGGAGTGCATAAACGATATCACCAAACCAGGGGCAAATGACTGAATGAATTCTCAAGTTTAGACTTTAGAGCGTGGAACAAGATGGAATATGCATAAATAGAGCGATGTTTTCTTCTACCAAGAAAAAAGGGAGCATAACGATATCATAAAGTTTCAATCATCTCGTAAAAAAACTAACAAATGATGCAATAAATCAGTCTAGGATCTATAGCGCCAGCTGCAGATATCTGAAAATACCATCCCCAGCACATAAGTTGGAGATAAGTGCTATTGCGACTGGCGAGGTTCTCCATAACACAGAAGTAGCAAAAGTTATAGTAGCAGCATAATACAGTGGGCCCTTCAGAAGTTCCCTGTGTTAAAAAAATAAAGTTACAGAAGGACCATGTCTTGAAGTCTGGTAAAATAAGAAAAGGAAATTCAGAATAGAAATGTTTGAACTTTGAACTTTTCAGTGTGCAACCTGCGATCTCCTGAACGGCTCATCGATTTGACCATAGCTTCATTTTCCATTATTCCCAACCCCAGCAGAAGCATCCTTATAATATTAACCCCTGGTGCTACTGCAGCAAGTAAAGGAGCATATCTTCCTGAGCTGTATAAAGTGTCAGTACCTGAACACTAGGATGATATTTTATTGTTTTATGTAGACTAGAGTATCTCAGAAATCAGAACCTTTCTAACATTTTACCTGAAAAGAGGCCAGAAAAGCAGGAACACCATCCCAACGGTTATATGCACAAGTTTCCTGTTGAGTTTCTGCAGGTAAAGGAAGTACATTGGTATATATAGAAAAAAGGTTTCGCACATCAACTCGGACTCAAACCCAGGTGCTCACTTTAGGAGGGAATTTGCCCCTCCGTTATGTCTTCAGATAGAAAAGGTGTATATCTGAAGTTCAAAATTTCAATATGATAACAGTGTTTGTTCATCATTTGTTACATGTTTCAGTATACATCGTTGCCAAATGCACTATACTTCAGAAAATGGAGTTGGGGGTTTCTTTGGACATTTGTTCTGTGGTAAGCCTGTAAATCGTTTACAAGTCATTAAAATCTTAATGCTTGTTATGGTACTGATACTAAAAAATATCTGACAGAAAAATATAGAAAGAGTTCTGCTTGATCTATAACACTGATTGTTCAACGCATCCGTACAATTTTCAATTAAAACACAGACAAACCATGCTTTGGACAATGCACATGTAACTTATCACGATGGCCTCATACTTCCATAAGATGGAAAATATAGTTGTCTTGAATGATAAATTTCTATGGAACAGTCAAAACTTGAAATGTCAGCTTATTTTTTTTTTTTTTGAAGGTCAGTAACAAGTCAGAAATTACCCAATGGATGCCAGAAAACCAGACAGCGCCATTGCTATGCTTCCTGCATATGATTTGTTGGGGTTGTATGGAAGCTTTTCTTTACCTAGACGTCTACCCACGACATCTGCTATACCTGGGAGTGCATAAACGATATCACCAAACCAGGGGCAAATGACTGAATGAATTCTCAAGTTTAGACTTTAGAGCGTGGAACAAGATGGAATATGCATAAATAGAGCGATGTTTTCTTCTACCAAGAAAAAAGGGAGCATAACGATATCATAAAGTTTCAATCATCTCGTAAAAAAACTAACAAATGATGCAATAAATCAGTCTAGGATCTATAGCGCCAGCTGCAGATATCTGAAAATACCATCCCCAGCACATAAGTTGGAGATAAGTGCTATTGCGACTGGCGAGGTTCTCCATAACACAGAAGTAGCAAAAGTTATAGTAGCAGCATAATACAGTGGGCCCTTCAGAAGTTCCCTGTGTTAAAAAAATAAAGTTACAGAAGGACCATGTCTTGAAGTCTGGTAAAATAAGAAAAGGAAATTCAGAATAGAAATGTTTGAACTTTGAACTTTTCAGTGTGCAACCTGCGATCTCCTGAACGGCTCATCGATTTGACCATAGCTTCATTTTCCATTATTCCCAACCCCAGCAGAAGCATCCTTATAATATTAACCCCTGGTGCTACTGCAGCAAGTAAAGGAGCATATCTTCCTGAGCTGTATAAATTGTCAGTATCTGAACACTAGTATGATGTTTTAGTGTTTTATGTAAACTAGAGTATCTCAGAAATCAGAATCTTTCTAACATTTTACCTGAAAAGAGGCCAGAAAAGCAGGAACACCATCCCAACGGTTATATGCACAAGTTTCCTGTTGAGTTTCTGCAGGTAAAGGAAGTACATTGGTATATATAGAAAAAAGGTTTCGCACATCAACTCGGACTCAAACCCAGGTGCTCACTTTAGGAGGGAATTTGCCCCTCCGTTATGTCTTCAGATAGAAAAGGTGTATATCTGAAGTTCAAAATTTCAATAAGATAATGGCAATGCACTGTACTTCAGAAAATGGAGTTGGGGGTTTCTTTGGATATTTGTTCTGTGGTAAGCCTGTAATCATTTATACAAGTCATAAAAATCTCAATGATTGCTATGGTACTGATACAAAAAAAATCTGACAGAAATATAGAAAGAGATCTGCTTGACCTACAAAACTGCTTGTTCAACGCATCCGTATAATTTTCAATTAAAACACAGACAAACCATGCTTTGGACAATGCACATGTAATTTGTCATGATGGCCTCTGGAAAATATAGTTGTCTTGAATGATAAATTTCTATGGAACAGTCAAAACTTGAAATGCCAGCTTAAAAATAAGGGAAGTCCAAAAGAACCCTTACACAATCAAAATAACAGTTTCCAGAATAAAACCCCTTAACACTGCTCCATATTCAGCATCAAAGCATCGAATGCTGCTCAAACACTAGGCTGCCATACATATCTAGAGTAATTACTGCACGATTCAACAAAAGTAAGGATCTGTGCACACCACATCCACAAAACGAAACCAACACCAAAAGTACAGTATAGGGAGCTTGGTAATTGACAGTAAACAATCTGAAATTATCTCAGTTGAGCATTGCTAGCACTATACTGCATTATTTTCAACATTGTTTGTAGCTGACAGTACCTAGATTGTCAGACGGTAAGACCTAAACTAGAACTTGGCACTTTGCTGTTTCTTTTTAACTGATGGCTATTTTATTTGTATAAGAGTTGGCCACTAGTTCATCATTCAACTGTCCTAAGTATCATTTATCTCTGTAATAGTAATGCAAAATGTAATATTCTTGTAGAACCGTACTCCCTCCATTTTTTATTTGTTGACGTTTAAGACAAGCTTCATGAACTAAAAATGAACTACCGATCCTTGTCCTAACGACTTCAAAAGAAAAATGGAGGGAGTACCTCTGAAGCACCACTGCCACTGACCGGCCTCAACAACAAACAACCAACAATTGCTGTTTAATTTCGAGAGCGAGAAGTACGTTTCACCAGAACGAAACAACTGCGGACACTGTGCTATCATTTAGTTCATCGACACAATAAAACAGTGGGTTTCCGTACTGTAACTACTATTGATGCGAGTACAGATGATTCTGAGTTTCTGAAGTGACGCCAGTGCTGATATATGTAAAATTGGCGACGACACGCGTCCACCATCGCGCATAAGGGAATGGTTACACATTCCGATTCCGAGCAAGGGGGAGCGAAGGGCACTGACCTGCTCGAAGACGCCACGCTTGGCGAGCTCCTCGAAGAATCGGAGGAGGGCGAGC